>JAYJMJ010145315.1:0-44012 GCA_036873875.1 Laminaria ephemera
GTCGCAAAAGACACTTTTCGTTAGTTTTCGTGTTTGAAAAGTGACTCCCGCTGAAGGCGACATCTAACATAGCAGCCTTCCGCAGGAAACATCAAACACAGCAGCCTCCGCAGGAATCAGATAACAAAGCAGCCCCCAGCAGGGACAACATCCACCTTGTAGTTTACACTGACACCAGGCACCACCGTCACCCAACACTTTTCCGCAGAATCATACCTATGCCACAACAACATCCCATGCCGCCTATCACTGGCAGTGTATTAGTAAATGGATCAGCTCACGGTGATCTATTAGTTTCAAATGTCGGGCTAAGCTTCTGGGGTGGTGTTGATCCGCTAACCGGCAACATCATCGATGAACACCACCCTTTAAAAGGTCAAAATGTTAAAGGCCGTGTGTTTGCAATTCCCAGTGGCCGGGGCTCATGTTCGGGCAGCGGAGCGTTACTTGAATTGATCCTTAATGACTGCGGGCCTGCAGCGCTTGTGTTTACAGAGGCAGAAGATATTCTGACACTTGGTGTACTGGTGGCAGAAGCAATGTTCCATCGCACGCTACCGGTTGTCCGCGTAACACAAAATGAATTTAATACGTTGCAAACAGGGGTAACCGTACAGCTGAACGGTGGTGAACTCCGGTTTGCAGAGAACCAAACCTGCAACACCGAAAACAAGCCCCCCGCGGCTGTTTCTTCTACCACCGTTGCTCTTACCGGATTTGACCAGCAATTTATTGATGGCGCCCACGGTGATGCTGCAAAAATGGCCATGCAAATTTTATTGAAGATTGCAGAAATACAAGGTGCAAGCAAGCTGATTGATGTCAGTCAGGCACACATTGATGCCTGTATCTATCACGGCCCGTCCAGTCTTGAATTTGCCCGTCAACTGGTTAAGCGAGGCGCAAAGGTTCGTATTCCAACCACCTTAAACTCTATTTCTATCGACGAACGTCGGTGGCGGGAACACGGCGTTGATGAGGCTCTGGGAGAACCTGCCAGCCAACTGGGTTACGCCTTTATGGAGATGGGCGCTAACGCCAGTTACACCTGTGCACCGTACCTACTAAACACGGCACCAGTGTTTGGTGAACAGATTGTCTGGGCTGAATCAAACGCGGTGATGTTTGCCAATAGTGTTATTGGGGCTCGTACGCAGAAGTACCCTGATTTTCTGGATATCTTTATCGCACTTACCGGGCGCGCGCCGGCAAGTGGTAGCCATCAGGTTGAAGGTCGTCATCCTACTGTATGCGTAAATATAGAACCTATCGACTCACCAGACGATTCATTCTGGCCATTGTTGGGCTACCACATAGGTTTGCAGGCAGCCAACGACCTTCCAATGATTTACGGGCTTGAAACTGCTGTACCATCAATGGATGATTTAAAGGCGTTTAGTGCGGCATTTGCGACAACGTCTTCGGCTGCTATGTTTCATATGCACGGGGTAACACCTGAAGCTGAGCAGGCTGACGCATTCTGCCAGCAGCAAGGATTGGCAAAGTCTGCCATTGCCGTGGCAAAAGCACAATTGCTGGTCAGTTTTAAAGAGCTTAATACTGCGGCCCACCCGAAGGTAGACATGATATGTCTTGGCAACCCTCACTTCTCGGTGACTGAATGCGCAACGCTTGTGAGTTTGTGCGAAGGCCGCATAAAACACCAAAATAGCAGAGTGCTGGTCACACTAGGCCGCGATATCTATGAGACTGCAGCCTCGCAGGGTCACATCGACAAACTACAACAGTTCGGTGTGGAATTTATCACTGATACTTGCTGGTGCATGATCACTGAACCGGTGATACCTGCAAGCACGCAAACGCTAATGACTAACTCGGGTAAATACGCTCACTACGGTCCAGCCCTGGTCAAGCGTGATATGCACTTTGGTAGTTTAGCGGCCTGTATTGATGCGGCTTGTACAGGACAACATGGCACAACTGAGCCTACGTTTCTGCTTAATGAGAAAGCCCCATTATAGCCTTGATCCAACAGAACCTTATAATGGCAACTCTGGAAGTATGTATAGAGTCAGCAGCGGGCCTGCAAGCTTGCATTGACGGTGGGGCCGATAGAATTGAGCTTTGCTCAGCTTTAGATCTGGGCGGCCTGACACCCAGCGCCGGTCTGATGCATCTTGCCGGTGACGCACACATCCCCGTATACGCAATGATTCGACCTCGCGCTGGTGGCTTTCATTTCAATGACGCCGAGATCGATATCATGTGTAAAGATATCGAAGAAGCTCGAAGTGCTGGATTGGCGGGTGTCGTTTTAGGCGCTACTGATCAACAAGGCGACCTAGACGTTATAGCACTAAAGCAGTTGTGTTGTGTTGGGTTGCTACTGGAATGAAAAAAACCCTTCACCGTGTGATTGATACCTTGAATGATCCACTACAAGCAGTGGCACAAGCGATAGAGCTAGGTATGGATCATATTTTGTCATCCGGCGGTGCGTCAGCAGCACTAGCCGGTGTGGGCATACTTACTGAAATGTACCGTGTAGCAGCAGGCAGAATCGATATCACGGCAGGCGCGGGCCTAACACCTGATCAAGTACGACTTATTAGCCTGCAAACCGGTATTACGTCTTTTCATTCGTCTTGTCGGCACTCTATAACGACCGACAACAGATTACATGCCCTTGGGTTTGCACCTTCGCAAAGCTACTACACCGACAGCGCATTAATCAGAAAATATATGCAGCTACTTAGTACGCTATAAATGCTATTGATCAGCCCTAAGGTTATCAACTATCGCTAAATAATCACTTCCCGCAAAACTACATGTACCGCTCTACGCCAGAACCGCAGCGCCAGGCTCTCTGGCTCACCTTGAGCTAACAACATACCACGCTGAGTACGTGAAACGGCTACATCAGTTGCATCTACATCGACTCTAATGTTGTACCGGGCTTTCAACGGTTTAAGATCGTGGTCTACCTTATTAACCGCTATGGGGCCATCATAGTGCGACGTTAACTCAGGGATGGTTAGGAATTGTGCGTTAGTGGCATTTACAATAGATAGCTTACCCGTTAACCGCTGTTGCTCTAACGCGTCGGGAATAAAAACCGCACGCTCACCACCATCAAGTCTAGCCAGTTCCGCGGCTGATACGTACCCACGGATTTTTGCACCGGATTCTGAGATAACACTGCCTAGATGCGCCTGCTGATTAACCCATCGCCCTTTATGCAGCTTTGTATCTAATTCAGCAACCACCCCGTCTATCGGTGCCACCACATGCAACAGGCTTTCTTGCTCCATAAGCCCCGCCAGTTCTTCATGCCACTGAACTAACTCTGTTTGATATACAATCTTCTGTCCCCGATCATCCGCGTCAGCAGCAATCCGGTTTAGCAAGGCATTGACTAAGTCGATTCGCTTGTGTGTAGCTGTAATTTTGCTGTCAAGCTCAGCTGATCCCAGTGTGATTATCGGGTCACCTTTACGTACTTGGTCACCTTGCGCCACATGCACGTGTTCTATCTGGCTGATACCCGGCGCGTATAACTCTGATTGCTCGATGGCTTCTACCACCGCTGGTATTCTGATTGTACTTTGCCACGGAATTAACCCTGCCAGTACAATACCCGCCATCAATAGTGCGGTGACTTGGCCGGACCTGGTGGCCAATAGCTGTGTCCGTCTAGCCCACCATTGCTTTAATTCATTCATAATCGGGATCGCTATAAAAAAACAGAGTTCAATTGCGCCAAGCACCGACCCGAAGGGTTTAAACAGCATGCTATGGATAAGTATTGCTATACCAAGGAAAAGAAAGAACCGATAGACCCAGGTGAGCCATGCGTAAATAGTAAGCCCCCTGCGCATCCGTACTGTCATGGCCTCGGGCGCGGGTTCATCGAAGCCAAACAAAGTTTCCCGGAGTGACCAACGCCCCAGTGCAAATGATCGGGCCTGCAGGTTCTGAACCCCTAGTGCATCGGATAAAAAATGATAAGCATCAAACCTCATGAACGGATTCATATTCACCAGCACGCTCATCATCCAACTTGTTGTGGCAATGAAAAATGCAGCACTGCGCAATGGGCCATCATCTAGAAAGGCCCACATCAACGTAGCAATCGCTGCAAGTGACAGTTCAACCGCCACTCCGGCGGCACTGATGATTAGTCGTTTCTTTCGTGAGGTAAGCTTCCAACTGTCTGTGGTATCTGTGAATAGCACCGGAAATAGCACGATAAGCGCTACGCCCATCGACGTTACCCTGCAACCGTAGCGGGTTGCGGCATAGCCATGCCCTAGTTCATGCAGACATTTAACAAAGACCAGTGCCAGGCCATAGAGAAACAGGCCTTGCACAGAGAAAAAATGACTGAACGTATGGGTGAACTGATCCCACTGTCTAGACGTTAAAAACAGCCCAAGCAATGCAACCGTTACGATAAAAAACCACCAGCCACGGGTAAAAAACAGCCTGCTCAGTGGTTCTGTTTTGTTAAGAAATCGGTTAGGCCGTAGTAACGGAATACGTACAAATAAATAGTTATGCAACAGACGTTGCAGGGGCTTGCTTTTTTTTGCGGCAGATTGGGCCAGATAGAAATCAATTTTTCCGTTCGGTGGTAACAGCGTTAATGACTGTTGCCATAGAAAGCGCAATAGATCTTCAATGTCATCAAGAGTGACTGAAAGCGCGCTAAGTTGGTCTACAATTTTTCCGGCAGAAGGGGCTCCCCATGCCTTAAGTATTTGGTGGCTTTTATCATCAATTTGAAAATACTGGTGCCGAAGCGGGTCAAATACCAGCCAACTCTTTGATCCATCAAGCTCACGTATGCCGGGCATGAGTTGTAGCTCGGCACGTAGCTCTGGCAAGACGCTATCGTATTGTAGTTCAGACATTATTCGCTAAGCCGCCTGACTACCAACCGGTATATTGTCTTAGTGCCGCAAGTGGCCTTCTGAATATCACATAAGCCAGAGACGCTTTCTCACTGTAAACTTGTGCGGTGCCCTGCACGCCTATCCTGGGTATCGCTTGTTCGGTATCGGTCAGTTCAGCCCGTAGGCTGTAGGACAGAATGTCTCTTTTATCCGGTGATGCTCGATAACTTGCGTCTGTTAAAACTGCTTCAAGCGGGTGCAACGGGTCTGAATCTAAAAATACTTTTATACGTGCCCCTTGACTCAACACGATGCTGTCTTTCACTGGAAGATCGATCGAAAACTGCACCATGTTCGGGTCTGCTATCGATACGATCGCCTGTCCTGCAGAGACCGGTTTGCCTTCCCAGTCGCTTTTGTCAGAAAAAATAGCAATCCCCGCCACCGGGGTTGTCATGCGGGCTTTTTCAAGGAGTTCGGTGGCGTAACTGCTTTCTGCAACTGCTAGCTGGTACTCCGCTTTAGCGACTTCTATCTCGCGCTTAACCGTAACATCAGCTATCGCGCCCTGCGACGCACGTTGATATCGGGCTTGCGCAATGGCCGCCCGTTGATCAGACAGTTTCTTTTCATTTAGAAGATGCACATCATCAAAAATAATGACTGGCTCTCCAGTGGCCACCACAGCCCCTTGAGCTGCGATAATCTGGGTGACAACACCATCAAAAGGGGCTGCCAGAACAAATGGTTCTTTGGGTAATACCTCTGCAGGTGCTAACGCTGTAACAGATACCGGCAGGAAGCCTAACATGCCAGCTAATACACAGCCTGCAAGTAGCGCTGGCTTAAAATCAACTTTTTTTCGGGTAAGCGATTTTTGCCCTTGAGTCGCCGCTTGAGCGTGAAGATAAAGTTCACCCAGACGGCTGGCAAGATTACATTCGTTATCAAGCCAAGGGGTTTCGCGTGCCAGCAAGAAACCGCCAACTAGGTGATCATCTACAAGCTGCGGGGTCCACAACAAATGTGAAAACGGATAATTATGTTGTTCTTCGTCGGTGGGATCACAAAAAGCGGGTAGCTTAAAGCTCATCGGTTTGCTTGATTCTACTTCATTCAGCAAGCGCCCAGCGATCTTTTCTATCCAACGGGTAAATGGTGCGTTGCGATCAACTACACTGATGCTGGATGACGCATGTAGCGTGAAGGTTTTCGTCTTCGAGTTTACTTTGCCGTAAAATGCCTGTCTAAATGGTATTACCCGTCGACTGGAGTTACACAGGTGTATAAACAGCTCACGCTCATCATTAATCTGCCTGACTTCCTTTTCGAAAATCAAAAGTTCGGTGGCGAAATCGTTTAGATTTTCTGCGTTGGCAGACAAACCCGGCTGAGCATCGAGTCGCTGTTGTTCAGGACGTTGTGCAACAGCGTCGATCATAGGGATATTCCGAGAAGTAGCAAGCAGGCAATAGGCGGTTGGTTAGATACAAATCTCCGGCCAATCCTAACTTTGCGGATCAGTAAAATGTGCTGTGCCGCTCATACCTGGCAATACGTTGGCTGGTAACGCGTCAAAACGGGCCACCAGGCCAATGGTGCGGCTGACAGCATCGACTTCAGCACCAATCTGTTGTACCGATGCAGAATGGCGCATACCGGTTTCATCAACAGCGAAATCAAAAGCGGTTCCTACTTTAAGCCACGCTAACCAGTTTGAGGGTACGATAAGATGCACCTCGAACTCTTCACTACTGATTATTTTAATCAATGGCTGGTTGGGTGTCGGTGTCTCGTAGGCGTTTATTGCAAGCTCTGCGACCCTGCCATCAAACGGCGCATTGATCACACAGTCTTTAGTGCGAGCAGCGACGGCCTCAGAATTGGCCATCGCCTGCTGCATTTCTGCCTTAGATAATCCCACCTCTAAGTCACCTATTGCGCCGTACTGCTGTAGCTCGATGTTACTTTTGTGTGCAGATTTTCGTGCGGCATAAGCCGCATTAGCAGCCTTTGCCTGAGCATTCTGTATTTCACAGTCAAACGTTAGCAGCACGTCGTCCTTGCTAAAAGCCTGACCTGCCCTCACCGGGGTTTCAGTCACACGGGCATTCAGATCAACACTTAGCACAGCCTCTTGCAGAGACTTTACCACCCCCCGAACAGGTTCTGGATCTACTGCGTGTGCAGACCCTACCGCCATTAAAAAGGCGGCAAATACAACTGACGTGGTTTTTACTGCAGTTGATCTAATCTTCATGGCTGAATCTCTGTGGGTTTATAGTTAAGTGTTTGTAAGGTGAACTAGTTTCTAAGTTCTCTTTCAAGCTTTCCCCAGTGTGATTGCAGATGCTTAGCTAACTGAGGCACAGATGAATCCCCAGCGTCGATCTTTCCAAACGTATCGCGTCCAACAGAGGCATAAATATTCGCATAAGCATTTTGTAGGTCGGCCTGTGCTACGTCGTATTTCGCTTCAGCAACGATACTATTCATTTTTTCTCTGACAAAATTCTGATAGCTTACTTTTCGAGATTTGTAACCCGATTCGATCTGATCAAGAATGTTATTGGTCACATCATAGTACTTGCTCATGGTGTCGAGCTTTCGTTTAGCAATCTCATATCTACCAGCACTAACATGAACCTGAGTAACCACCGCCATGGTAAGAGCCAGTGATCGTTGATTCAGCAGTTCTTTTTCAATTTTGTTCGCACGCTTAGTCGCAGGGTAGCGAAATGCCTCGAATATATTCCAGCTGGCTGCTGCGCCCCAGGTTGACCAGTCATTGTTGAAAAGAAAATCATTGCTACTGTAATTAAAACCGCCAAAAAGATTCAGATTGGGTAGTAGCTGTAACAGTGCCGCATTTGCTTCGCGTTCGTTGATACGCTGTTCGTAGCTTAACTCACGCAACTCTGGTCGGTTAACTAATGCCGCAGCCACCATCTTACGGGGATCGATATTGATTACCGGCACATCAAGGTTGCGCGGGGGTAACTGCAGAGTAAATGGTGTTGATGGACTAACATTCATCAGTGCGGCTAGCTGGCGCTTGGCTACAAACAACTCGTTGTGCATTGTTTGTATTTCGTTTTGTATCTCTAACAGCTCTCTTTGGTACGTTAACGCGGCCAGAGGTGCTGTTTTGCGCTGTCGGAAAGACTCATCTGATGCGGTTAACGCCTCACGGATGTCGCTTTCAAGGTTTGATAGTTTCTCGACTAATCTCTCGGCGCTGACAGCACGCCAGTAAGCGGTGCGCACGTCTTCAATGATACGGTTTGCAACCTTACGTTGTCTTTCAGCAGCCACTAATACTGCGTCTGACTTCTGTTTGGCTCTGACATAAGACAGCCCGAAATCCAGAACATCCCAGCTGAGCGCCAAGTCGCTAGAGACCACATCTCGCTCAGATGACGTGGACGGCACCAATGATACATCGCCCAGTGTATTGCTGCCCAACAATGCACTGGATCGTGAGCCACTGTAATTGTCTCTATCAGACAGACTGGCGCTGACTACCAGCTTTGGTAACATGTCAATATTGGCCAGACTGGCCTCACTACCGCGCAAGGCTTTTTCATAGATCTCGACTTTATAATCAAGGTTATATTTGATCGCACGTGCCATTGCTTCATAAAGTGATACCGGCCCGGTGATCTCTTCTTGATTAGCACTGTATTGCGAAAGCCTTGCCTGGCTCTTGTTTTGAAGCTCGTCCATAGTCAATGGCGAAGGAGCCACGGTGCACCCACTTACGATTGCTGCTGTAAACAGCAAGCCGATTACTTTCTTCATTGGTAAACCTTTCATATTGTATATTTTATACTGTTCTATATGAGGACAGCGGGTGGTGCACCAGCCGTCTTCCATGGGCCTGGCTATTGCGTCAGCGTTACCGCTTTGGGATCATCATTACTTGCATCTTGTTCCAACACATCATAAAAACTTGAACTGAAGGTAGATGTTTGTTGTTGCTCTCTTACAAGACCGGTTAATGTGTCAATTTCTATATTTCGGGTTAACACAGTCCCACTCTCACGGTGCGCAACTAGTTTTATTGCTACCGTTTCAAGATCAACTGATCTATCGATTAAGTATTCGCCATCAGCCACCTCTGAGATCCAAGCTGGTAACGGCTTTCCGTTTGCCAATGTGGCACTAAACGCAACTACCCCATCGCTACGGGTCATATGAATAGTACTGCGAGCGGTTATCGAGAGCATGCCATCACTAACGATGGTATCAACAAAAAACCTGCCACATTTATCGGTCGGGTCGACACTATGAGTACCGCGGTACCCTTTACCCGATGAAAACCCACCGGTCTCGCCATACGCTATTTCTGTCAGATCGGATAACGGTTGATCGGCATTAACACCATTGCTTAACCCTGCCCCATCGCTTAGTAACGTAGTGTTCAGTGACTGAAGTCCGTCAGTCATATCTAGTATTACTAGTTCTGTATCTACTTCAGGCTCATAGAATTCTCTTTGATACTCTGTACCGGCAACAGCGGTTAAATTACGGTCAGGCACAAGCGACGAGTTGATTGGCATGAACTCTAGCGCGGCGGCTACCGATGGGGCGGCTATAGACACGGTGTGAACAGAAGTCGCTGTTGTACCATCCTGGTCCTGCAAGCTGTATCTAATCACTACATCACCGCTGAAGCCCGCTGCTGGTGTAAACACCCAATCTTCACCGATCAACGCTAACGTACCGCTAGCCGGATCCAACAACATCGGGGCTCCCACCAGGCTCAGTGGATCACCATCCGGATCAGTGTCGTTTCCAAGTAGATCTACCGTTACAACTTCTCCGTAGGCGGCTACTACCGTTTCTGGATTAGCGATTGGCGCAGGGTTAACTGGCTGTATAGTGATTGTCGGGGTAATCACGTTTCCAGCGCTGTCGGTCACCGTCAGAGGAACAATGGTTTCGCCATTGTTATCAGGTGCCGGCACAAAGGTGAGCTCATTAGTCACCGGATTGAAGGTAGCACCCGGTGGTAACGAAGCCGCATTGATAGTGATAGGATCACCATTCGGATCTATCAAGTAATCATCAAGATCAATGGTTATAGATTCACCATCTACCGCAGGCACCAATATGTTTTGCGAATTAGTAGGATCAACTAGCGGCTCACCCGGCTGTGGGCTTTCTATGACGACAGCCGGTGGCACATTAACAAATTCTACCGTGTGGATCGCGCTGTCTGTGCCGCCGTCGCCATCGGCAATGGTGTAAGGCACAGCAATATCACCCGTAAAACCCACGTTAGGTGTTACGGTGATGATACCGTCGACACTGACTGTCACTACCCCGTTTGGAACAGTTATCGTCTGTGCTACACCCGGGGTCAATGCCGACCCATTAATGCTAGTGACGATTAACGTGTCGTTGTCCGGATCAATATCACCAGCTAACGGATCTATTACCACCGCACCAGCACTACCAGCTTGTCTTTCATCTACCGCTATCGGAGCCGGATTAACAGGTTGGATCGTGATACTGGTATTGGTGGTGCCGCCGCTGCTATCGGTCACGGTAAATGCTATCACCGTATCACCTACATTATCGACACTCGGTATAAACGTAACTTCGTTGGTTAACGGATCGAAGGTCGCCCCTGGTGGCAGTGCGCTTGGGGTGATCGTCAATGCTTCACCGTTAGGATCTACTAGGTATTTATTCAGATCTATCGTGACCAAAGTACTGTCCACCGCTGGCACCAATAGATTCTGCGGGTTGCTCGGATCAATAGACGGCGACCCGTGCTCTGACACTGGATCAACGATTGCTGGTGGTGCGTTGGCGACTTCTACCGTATGGATTGCGGTATCTGTTGCCCCGTCTTCATCAACAATGCTGTAGGGGACAATAATATCACCAGAGAATCCACTATCAGGGATCACCGTAATAGTGCCATCAACCGCTACTGAGACTGTACCGTTTGGAATCGAGATCGCATGAGTTACGCCCTGAGCCAATGGGATACTATTGATACTGGTAATGGTTAACTGATCCCCATCGGTATCGGTGTCATTGCCTAAAAGATCAATTTCTACTGGTGTTTCAAAAGCGGTTACGACGGTTTCATCATTGGCGTCTGGTAGCGGGTTAACTGGCTGGATCGATACCGTAGGCGTGATAGTGCCGCCGTTGCCATCAGTCGCTGTAAACATAATTACCGTATTACCAACGTTATTAATACTTGGTACAAACGTCAACTGATTGGTGACAGGATCAAACGTCGCACCGGTGGGTAACACGCCCGGTGTAATGCTTAATACATCGCCGTTTGAATCGGCCAGGTAATCATTCAGATCAACCGTCACTGCGCTACCGTCTATTGCCGGCACCACAATGTTCTGTGGATCTAGCGGATCGATAGATGGCGTACCAACTTCCGGGTTAGGATCAACCACCACCGGTGGTGCGTTTGGAATTTCTACGGTATGAGTGGCTGCTGCAGTCGCACCGTCTTCGTCGACGATGGTGTACGGCATGTCTATCGGGCCTGAGAATCCGGCATCTGGCGTGACAGTAATGACACCGTTGGCATCAATTGTCACTGAACCGTTGGTTACCGCAATGACCTGAGGCGTACCTGCGGTCAGTGCGACTCCATTGATGCTACTGATGGATAACGTATCACCATCGGGATCAGTATCATTCGCTAGAGGATCGATCACCAGCGCCGCTTCAAAAGCGCCGGCCACGGTCTGGTCCACCGCAACAGGTGCGACGTTGGGTACGACTACTGTATGAATTGCCGTATCAGTCGCGCCATCTCCATCAACGATGGTATAAGGGACTTCCATCGTGCCGGTAAAACCCGCATCAGGGGTGATAGTGACAGAGCCATCAGCATCTATGGTTAAGGATCCATCTATTACCGCAATTGTCTGCACCACACCCGGTGTGAGTACTACGCCATTGATACTGCTTATAATAAGCGTATCACCATCAGGATCAGTGTCGTTGGCTAACAGATCAATTTCTGTAGTCGACTCAAAGGCGCCGTCGACGGTTTGGTCAATAGCATCTGGCCCCGGATTAACTGGCTGAAAAGTGATAGTCGGGGTGATTGTGCCACCGTTATTGTCTGTCACTGTAAACGGTATAACCGTATCCCCCACGTTATCAACGCTTGGGGTGAAAGTAACGGTGTTAGTGACTGCATTAAACGACGCACCGGCTGGTAACGTGCCCGGCGTGATGGTCAACGAATCATTATTCGGATCAGTTAGGTAGTCATCCAGATCAATACTTACTGGCGTGCCGTCTATTGCCGGCACCACTATGTTTGTGGCATCCAGTGGATCTATTGATGGAGTGCCACCGGTCAGATCAGAGTCAACCACCACTGGCGGTGCGTTGGGTACTTCCACTGTCATTAAGGCGGTATCAGTTGCGCCATCTGCATCTTCAATGCGGTAAGGCACATCAATATCACCTGAATACCCGGTATCTGGTGTAACGGTGATTGTGCCATCAGAGGCGACGTTCACCACACCGTTTAGTACTGGTATCGATTGTTCAGCGCCTGGGATTAGCGCCACCCCGTTGATGGTAGTAATGGTTAATGCATCACCATCTGGATCGGTATCATTGCTTAACGGGTCAATCGTAGTTGGGGTTTCAAATGCACCCACTACGGTCTGATTAGCCGCATCCGGCGCCAAGTTCACGGGCTGAATAGTGACCGTTGGTGTTATCGTGCCACCATTACTGTCTGTCACGGTAAACTGTATGACCGTATCACCTACGTTATCTACGCTCGGGGTGAATGACACTATGTTGCTTACTGGATCAAACGTCACACCTGGTGGTAAAGCCCCCGGTGTAATCGTTAATGTATCGCCATTAGGATCGGTCAGATAGTCATCAAGATCAATGGATACTGGTATACCGTCTACTGCAGGCACCAGAATATTCTGTGGGTCTGACGGATCAACAGACGGCGTCCCCGAAGCCAGGTTAGGATCAACTACCGCTGGCGGTGCGTTCGGCACTTCAACCGTGTGGGTAGCTGAATCTGTAGCACCATCTACATCGGTAATGGTATAAGGCACATTTATATCACCTGAAAATCCTGCATCAGGGATGACGGTAGTTGTACCATCAGTGGCCACTTCTACTGAGCCATTGGTGACTGGTATGGTTTGCGCCGTTCCTGGTGTTAGCGCCACACCATTGATCGCAGTTACGCTGATGGCATCGCCATCCGGGTCAGTGTCATTGTCCGTTAGATCAATCACGATTGCGGTTTCAAACATACCGGCAACGGTCTGATCAATAGCGTCTGGTCCGGGGTTCACCGGCTGAATAGTGACAGTCGGTGTTATAGTGCCACCGTTGTTATCGGTGACGGTAAACGGTATAACCGTATCGCCTACGTTGTCAACGCTTGGGGTGAATGACACTATGTTGCTTACTGGATCAAACGCCACACCCGCTGGTAGCGTCCCCGGTGTAATAGTTAGCGCATCGCTATTAGAATCGTTCAGATAATCATCAAGATCGATACTTACTGGTGTGCCGTCCACGGCTGGTACCAGTATGTTTTCTGAGTCCAACGGATCTATCGACGGGGTGCCCGGTGTTGAAACCGGATCAACCACTACTGGTGGTACGTTTGAAACCGCAACTGTGTGTATAGCAGTATCTGTTGCACCATCGATATCTTCGATACTGTAAGGCACATCAATATTACCTGAAAAGCCTGCATTCGGTATAAGGGTGATTGTGCCATCAATGGCTACTGTCAGCGTGCCGTTTGGCACGCCTAGAGTTTGCGCCACGCCAGGTGTAAGGGTAACGCCATTGATGGACGTGATGGTTAACGCATCGCCATCTGGGTCAACATCATTGCCTAGCAGATCAATAACGATTGGCGTTTCAAAGACACCAGCCACTTTTTGATCAATGGCATCCGGTGCTGGATTAACCGGCTGAATAGTGATAGTTGGTGCAATCGTGCCACCATTACTGTCTGTCACGGTAAACGGTATTACCGTGTCACCCACGTTATCTACAGCCGGTGTGAATGTGACAACATTAGTTACTGAATTGAAGCTTGCGCCTGCTGGCAACGTTCCTGGTGTGATCGTTAGGGTGTCGCTATTTGGATCGGCCAAGTAATCATCAAGATCGATTGATACTGATGTACCGTCTACCGCAGGTACAAGAATATTGAGTGGATCTAACGGATCAATCGAAGGTGTGCCCACAGCCAGATCAGGATCGACTACCGCGGGGGGTGCGTTGGGCACTTCAACCGTGTGCGTGGCTGTAGCCGTCGCACCATCTACATCAGTAATCGTGTACGGTACATCAATGTCGCCTGAAAAACCTGTGTCAGGTGTAACGGTGATCGCGCCGTCAGTAGCGACTGCCACTGATCCGTTCGTTACTAAAATTGTTTGTGCCACGCCAGGTGTTAACGTGACGCCATCGATGGCCGTGATAGTTAAAGCATCACCATCTGGATCAGTGTCATTGAAAAGTGGGTCTATAAGTATTGGCGTATCGAACGTACCAGTGATAGTTTCGTCTATCGCATCCGGTCCTGGGTTTACCGGTGTGATGGTAACTGTCGGGGTGATTAGCCCGCCATTGCCATCATCTACTGTAAACGTGATGACCGTGTTACCGTCGTTGTCTACTGTCGGGATAAAGGTTAATTCGTTAGCGACAGAATCGAAAGTTGCGCCTGGTGGCAATGTGCCCGGTGTGATCGTTAACGGATGACCGTTCGGATCTGTCAGATAGTCGTCAAGATCGATGGTGATCGGCTCGCCGTCAATCGCTGGCACAACTATATTCGCAGCATTCAACGGATCTATCGATGGCGTACCTAATGTCAGGTCCGGATCAATCACTACCGGAAAATCATTCAGAACCTGTACTGATTCATCCAGGTCATCTCCAGCGGTACTCGGGTCTGGCTGATCTGCTGTGGCCGCTGTGGTGACGTTAATAATGGTGTTGCCACCTTCGGCTGCATCTACTATCCCTTCCAGGGTCAGCGCGGCGGAACCGCCGTTAGCTAATGTGCCGACAGCCCATATTCCCGTCGCCGAATCATAGGTACCCACGCTTGCGGTGCCGTTGTTCGCGGTAGCGGTTAAGCCTGCTGGTAATACATCAGTCAGTGACACGCCCGTTGCCTGCGCCGCGCCAGCATTGTCTACAGAAATTTGGAAGGTAACCGTCTCACCTTCTGCAGGTGTGCTGTCGCCGCTGGTCAGTGTTTTTACTGTCACCAGATCGGCATTAGGATCAACAACTACTGACTCATTAAGGTCATCACCCGCTGTACCAGGATCAATTTGAGTACCAGTGGCAGCTGTGGTTATGTTACTAATGGTGTTACCACTTTGCCCAACATTCACTGTGCCTTCAAGCGTCAATGTTGCTGTGTCGCCATCAGCCAGTGTACCCACTGCCCAGATACCGGTCACTGCGTCATAGCTACCCTGGCTTACTAAGCCATTGTTAGCGGTAGCTGTTAAGCCTGCAGGTAATAGATCTGTCAAAGAGACGTTTGTCGCCTGTGCTGCTCCCGTATTATCGACAGAAATCTGGAAGGTCACTGTCGCACCTTCTTCAGGTGTGCTGTCAATACTGTCCAGTACTTTGACTGTCACAAGGTCAGCCATTAAGATCGGCGTTGGATCGTTACCGAACGTTCCATCACCGTTGTCTTCGCCGTTTTCACTGGTTGGGTCTGTTCCATTATCGGAAACATCATCGCCGGTCACAGGGTCGCCGCTATCATTCAGGATCGGGTTGCCATTGGCGTCAAGTGCTTCACCACTGGACGTTGCCTGGTTTGCGAGTCCGGTTGAGTTCACAGCCGGATCAATCGTGACCGTAAAGACAACCTCGAACGTATCCCCTGCCTCTAACGCACCAGTACCGGTCACCAAACTGTCTGTCGTGCTGCTAGTATTCCAGGCTGAATTAGCCATTGGAACCGAACCCGTCCCGGTAAAGTTTTGTACAGTAACTGTCGACACGCCAACGAACTCAGCACCAAACTGAGTCGCGATATCATCCAGAATTTCAACGCTATCCAGTGCAACGTTTCCGGTGTTTTCCCAGACTAATGTGAATTCAATATCGTAGAAATTACCGTTGGCAATCGCATCACCAGCTTGTTTGGCAACACCAATGGCGGGCAAGTACAGTGGTGTCGAATCGTCTTCTCCGCCAGTGTCGCCAGATTCGCCTGCGTTGGTTCCATCCGGATCAGCACCGCTGTCACTGTCATCCGTTGCCACCAATGGTGCGCCGGTCGGATCGGTTAACGCGTTGCCAATCTCGTCAACCGCTGTACCGCTGGCGGTGACCTGGTTGTCTAGTGCCGAACTGGTCGGGTTGATGATTACATCGAACAATACGGTGAAGGAATCAAGGGATTGCAGAATCGTTCCAGCCGAATTATCAATGAATTCGCTGTTACCATCGCCATCCCAGTTTGCATCCAGAACGATGCTCGATCCCGCATCAGATGTTAGAGTTCCAAAACGAAGATTACTTGCGCTGGCAAACGCCGAACCGAATTCGGTAGCAAGATCCTCAACAACTGACAAACCAGTCACATCGACGTTGCCAGAGTTATCAACGAGCACTTCATAAGTGACTGCAAATGTTCCGTCGGCCTGCTGAACAGGCGTGCCAACGATTTCCTTGACCACGGAAATATCCGGGATGATGATCGGTGTTGGATCGTTTTCAGCCGCAGGATTAGTGCCGTCATCTGAGTAGTCTATAGTCCGAACCGGATCCCCATCAGCATCGACAATCGCGTCACCGTTCACGTTAATGGCTTCACCGGTTGAGAAGGCTTGATTGACCAGATTGGAGCTTGGTGTGCCTATGAATTGGAATTCACGCCATTGGTATTGCTCAGTAGTACCCTGTGATCCGGCTGTGCCATGGACTGATGTCACTGTTACTTCAACACTTGTCACATTGGCGTAGCTAAATCCACCGAACGTCTGTGTCGCTGACTGGGCTGCTACGTTGAAATTATCTGTTCCAAGGCTTGTACTACCACTGAAGAACTCCAGCGTAATACCGTCGACGCCGGAATCAATGACTCCACGGTCGTTGTCAATGATGAACCCGGTGATCTCCTCGATTTCCTCGGTGAGCGTAAATGTATAGGTATGACCATCATCTGGAATAACGGAGGGTACATTCGAACCATCGCCGTCAAATAAAACCGCAGTGTACTGGCTGTCGCTACCGACACTTCCGTCGATCAGGTTCGACAACGGTTGAGCACTTAGGATATCTATACCGTCCTCGGCGGTGACGTCGAAGATATAATTGAGGCCTGACAGGTTGTCGCCAAGCGCGAAGCTATTGTCGACATCAACAGTTGCCGTGAAAATTACCTGGAATGAATCCCCTGGGTTGATGACGCCTGACGAGGTCACCAATGATTGAGTCGTGTCTGTTTCATAAGCCGCATTGGCCGTCGGCGCTAAGCCGGTCCCCGAGAAGTTGGAAACGCTCAAGCTACCCGGAACGATACCGACAAACTGACTTTCAAATTGAAGGGCAATGTTGTCGAAGACTTCGACATTATCCAGCGCTAGCGCTCCGGTATTCTCCCAGTTGAGCGTAAACGTCACATCAAAGTCATCACCGTTTGGTACAGCAGAGCTCTGTTGTTTGGCCAGTCCAATCAGTCCAATGGCACTTTCACGAAATCCAACCTCGGTCAGATCGCCGTTTTCATTATCAAGATCAGCGCTGGTTATTGAAACACTACCATCGGGATCTGCATAAGTAGCATCGGTTGTGGCACCAAGGCCTGACTCGGCGCTATCCAGTTTTACATCATCGTCGCTGTCATCATCCAGATAGTCAGGCGCACTATCTCCATCTGTATTGATTGGATTGTTGAAGTTAGCATGCGTGCCACCAAATTCACCCGTTGATCCATCATTGGAATCAAAGATGTCGATCACACCGTCGCCATCAACATCATTGTCGGTAACATCACCATCGTTGGCAACGTAGCCTGTTGTGGGTCTGGCTTCTATCGTGTCAGCAATGCCATCATTGTCACTATCCAGATCCAGATAGTCTGGTGTTAAATCTGTGTCGTTGTCTACCGGAACCGACCCGACAGACGCGGCATCTGAACTATCAGCGGTGTCAGCATCAAAGATGTCCATCAGGCCATCGCCATCGGCATCACCACTTGCCAGGGTAATCGCTGCTGACTCGACCAGGGAGATCGTGCCGTCTGCGTTGGTATCTGCTGCTATGTTGGCGGCTGTAGGTCCACTTTCGTATAGATCACTTATCCCGTCGTTGTCACTGTCTAAATCGTAAGCGTCATAAACACCATCGCCATCGGTGTCGACCAAAACGTCTGTGAACACGGCAAATTGGTGAGAGTTTAATTGATTGGCAAGAGATGTGGTCGTCTCATATTCAATCTCGATCCCCATCGCTTCACCAATCACTGTGAAATCATAGCCCACAGAGGTTCCAGTTGGTGTCCCAAGATCAAGCGTCAGCGTATCGCCAGAAATTGAGAATGTAGAGTCACTATTGTCATCGAATATATTGGAGATATTGAAGTTCCAATCGAAATCAGCACTTGCTCCAACGACCGTGAAACGAATTAAGTCAGCATCGCTATTGTTTACATTGCCCGATGGACCATCAGTCAGGACGGTGTCGCTTGAAGTGTCAGCAGCCAGTCTGAAATTTGTGGCCATATCGAAAGTCAGGTTCGCGTTGACTTTAGTTCCAGCCGTTGACGCCTTGGGGTCTTCGAATCGAATTCCGCCACCGGAGCCACCGCCTGTCGAGGCACTGATTCCACCAGCGGTGTCGTCACCGGGTGCGGCAGTGACAACTCCGGCCGATACAGTAACGCCCACGACAGCTGTACCACTGGTGTTTGCGTTGTATGTTCCGCCAGTGTTATCTAGGCCGGTAAAGTTAACCGGAGTATCGCTGAGTTCACCGTTCTCAACCGAATCCAAAATTCCATCGTTGTCATCATCAATGTCATCAGAATCATCAACGCCATCACCGTCGGTATCAGCCAGAATTCCAGCAAAGCCAAGAGCCTGAATGGTTCGACTTTCGACGCTACCTGTTTGATGCTCTAGCTCCCAATCACCGCCTTTGCTTTCAGCACCGGTATCATCAACTGATGCGGCTATATTAGCACCGGTTAAGCTTGCCAATACCTGGGACGCGGCTGTGCCTTCAGTGCCTTGTGCAAAATCACAACCGTAGATTAATATATCGCCAGACTCTGATAGCGCATCACCGATTGCGGTGAGTTCTTCAGCGTATTCACTTTGCATGTTTTGTTGGTTAAGCTGAGTCGAGCCTAGGTCCAATGACCCCTGTTCCCCGTGCGATACAATATGCAGCGAGTCTATGTCACTATAGTTCTTTAAAACATCAGCAATTTGAGAGACACCATCAGTATCAGTGTTAATAAAGTACACATCTGCTGTGGGACTGATGTTACTTAGCAGGTCACCGGCATTCGGTACTGAACCATCAATGAAGACAACTTCGTTACTAGTACTGGCTGCAACTGCCAACCCTTCGAATTCTTGCACCTGGGCTTTGTGGTCGACTATTGCAGCAGAGTCGTCTTTTGGGCCGGCAACCTGGGCTGCAGCAAGCTCAAGTTCGCTTTGCATGTCATTAACTGAGATAGCATCAGCCATCGTTGAAACTGCCGCACCATCAAGCAGGAGTCTTTGCTCAAGGGCTTGAAAAGGTATCGCTTTAGACGTCTTTTTTACTGCATTTTTCTTGTCAGCAGACTGAAACCGTGCCATTTTTATTTCCTGTATCACCGCAAATACTTCAATATAAATTTGTAATAGTGAATTTTGATACAGAATAAAAAACGATTGCAATGTGCAATGTGCAATGTGCAATGTGCAATGTATTCAGTCACCGTATCTCGGCGCTTTAGAAGATGCTGATTGACATAGTCCTTTATGGTCAGCGACCGCCTGTAACCAAACGCAATGCGAATGCCTACCACCAACAAACGGCCAAATATCGCTAGATATTATTTCTGATTACTTGAACCAACTGGCAAAGTGCTTACAGCCTGTTACCCTAGTTATCAAAAAGTATTTTTTATGATGTCGGGATACGGCTAATTTTGTCGACTGACTATCAATTCCATAGGCACGACCAGTTCACAAAAATGCTTATGCAACGGTTCGGGCCAAGGGATATCCGACGCATGGACGAGGCTTGCCAGCGTCTAGGTGGCTAGTTGTGGGAACCAACCGAATCTATTCACCATCAGACGAATTTCCGCTTCATACCAGGTTCGTGGAAGAACGTGACAGAACGTGACAGATCAAGGATCTTTCTGTTCATGATTGGCGATGTCAGAGGACATCCAGGAGACTGGCGACGGCTGCTGTTGAAATCAAGCAGCCCCCCTTTTCATTAGCAGACTAATTAGTATTCAATTCTATTCTGCTCTGCTTGATGTAAAACGGGTGGGTACCACCCGCCATCAATGGTTTGGGGTTATTGAGTCAGCTTTACTGTTTTGGCGTCATCATTACTTGCCTCTTGCTGCAACGCTTCGTAAAAGTTTGAACCGAGTGTGGATGTCTGTTGGTGCTCTTTTATTAGACCGGTTAATGTATCAATCTCTATAAGCCGCGTTAAAACAGACCCACTCTCACGGTGCGCAATTACCTTGATCGCGACCGTTTCAACATCAACTGATCGGTCAAGCAGGTATTCGCCGTCAGCCACCTCAGAGATCCAGACGGGTAACGGTTTTCCGTTTGCCAATGTAGCGGTAAACGCCACGACGCCATCGCTACGGGTCATATGAATGGTACTGCGAGCGGTAATCGAGAGCATGCCGTCACTAACAATTGTATCGACAAAGAACCTTCCACATTCATCAGTAGGATCAACGCTATGTGTTCCACGGTACCCTTTGCCCGATGAAAATCCGACACTCTCGCCATAAGGTGTTTCTATCAGGGTGCTGACAGGCTGATCGGCATTGACTCTGGTGCTTGTATTAGTTGCGTCAGCTAGATGTATGCTGTTTAAAGAATGTAGACTTTCGGCCATATCTACCACCACTAACTCTGCCTCTAGTTCAGGCTTATAAAACTCTCTTTGGTAATCACGTCCGGCGACGGCTGTAATCATGCGGTCAGGTTCTGGTAATAGGTTTGCCGGGGGCAGCGCTTGCGCTGCTGCGGCCTCCGCACTGGCGATCACTACGGTATGCACCGACGATGCGATCGCTCCATCCTGATCCTGCATGCTGTAACTGATCACAACATCACCACTAAAGCCCTCTGCTGGTGTAAATACCCAATCATCGCCTTGCAGAGCTAACGTACCAGTAGATGGATCAAGCAATAGCGGGATGCCGGCCAGGCTTAAAGGGTCGCCATCTGGATCAGTATCGTTTGCAAGCAAATCGACTGTCACAGCTTCACCGTGGGCTGCTTGTACTGTTTCCGGGTTAGCAATTGGCGCGGGGTTAACCGGTTGAATAGTGATTGTCGGGGTTATCACATTTCCAGCGGTGTCGGTCACTGTCAACGGCAGAACCGTTTCACCCTTGTTATCCAATGCCGGAACAAACGTTAGCACATTAGACACCGGATCAAAGGTTGCCTCTGGTGGTAACAAGCCAGTATTGATTGTTAGCGCATCACCATTCGGATCAATTAGGTATTCATTAAGATCAATGGTAATCGATTGTCCATCTATTGCAGGCACCAGTATATTTTGCGAATCAACAGGATCGACTACCGGCTCACCCGGTAGAGTGTTTTCTATTACGACGGCAGGTGGTGCATTAGCAAATTCTACCGTGTGGACACCGCTGTCTGTGCCGCCGTCGCTATCGGTAATGGTGTAAGGCACATTGATATCACCGAAATAACTAGGATTCGGTGTCACTGTGATTGTACCGTTTATGCTGACGGTGACAGCCCCGTTTGGTACGGCTATCGTGCTCGCTACTCCCGGGGTCAACGCTGATCCGTTGATGCTTGTAATGGTTAAGGTGTCGCTATCTGGATCTATATCCCCGGCTAACGGGTCTATCACCACAGGGCCCCCTGCACTACCAGCCGTCCTTTCATCAACCGCGATCGGGGCCGGGTTAACAGGCTGGATCGTGATAATAGTCTGGATGGTGCCGCCACTGCTATCTGTTACGGTAAACGGTATGTGGGTATCACCTATATTATCAGCGTCTGGTATAAACGTTAGTTCGTTGGTTAATGAGTCGAACGTCGCCCCTATTGGCAGTGAGCCCGGAGTGATCGTCAGTGCTTCACCGTTAGGATCAGCCAGGTAATCGTCTAGATCAATCGACACTAGCGCCCCGTCTACCGCTGGTACCAACAAATTATGTGGATTAAACGGATCAATAGAAGGTGTCCCGGGCTCTGAATCTGGTACAACGACTTCTGGTAGTCCGCTGGCAACTTCAATCGTGTGGATTGCCGTGTCGCTCGCGCCATCTTGATCAATAACACTATAGGGCAAACTGATAACACCAGAGAATCCACTATCTGGGGTTACTGTAATAGCACCATCAGCAGTGATAGAAACTGTTGCACCTGGAACCAATAGTGTCTGCGCCACACCTGGAGTCAGTGCGATGCCATTGATGCTGCTAACGACTAGATTATCGTCATCAGTGTCATTGGTTAATAGGTCAATTACAACCGGTGTTTCAAAGCCGGTTGCGATTGTTTCATTATTCGCTTCCGGTTGCGGGTTAACCGGCTGAATAGATACGGTCGGCGTTATGGTGCCGCCGTTACCATCAGTTGCGGTAAACATAATTACCGTATCACCCACGTTATTACTAGCTGGTACAAACGTCAGTTGATTGGTGGCAGGATCAAAGGTCGCGCCAACGGGCAACTGACCTGCGGTAATGCTGAGTGTATCGCCGTTTGAATCGAGCAGGTAATTATTCAGATCAATTGAGACCACGGTACCGTCTATCGCCGGCACTATAATATTCTGTGGATTTAACGGGTCGATAAAGGGTGTGCCGGACCCCGGGTTAGGATCAACCACTTCCGGTTCCGCGTTAGGAACTTCTACGGTATGCGTAGCCGATGCAGTAGCGCCGTCTTCATCGACGATGGTGTAAGGCACATCAATAGGACCCGAGTACCCGGTATTAGGAGTGACAGATATAATGCCACCCGAATCAATTGTCACCGATCCGTTAACCACCGCAACGACTTGAGGCATACCTACCGTCAGAGCCACCCCATTGATGGCACTGACCAATAATGTGTCACCATCAGGATCAGTGTCATTGGCTAAGAGGTCTATAAGCAATGCTGTTTCAAATGCCCCGGCCACAGTTTGGTCAACGGCCACCGGTGGCGCATTGGGTATTTCAACGGTATGGATCGCCGTATCCGTTGCACCGTCTTCATCAGCAATGGAGTACGGCACATCAATAGCACCAGTAAAACCGTCATTAGGTGTTATGGTCACAGCGCCATCAATCGTTACTTGTATTACACCGTCTGCTAGCGCAATTGTCTGCGGCAAGCCAGGTGTTAGCGCTACACCATTAATCCCGGTAACGACAAGAGCGTCATTATCAAAATCAATGTCGTTGGCTAACAGGTCAATTTCAATGGCTGATTCAAAAGATCCAGCAACCGTCTGATCGACTGCATCCGGCCCCGGATTCACTGGCTGAAAGGTGATTGTCGGTGAAATCGTGCCACCATTACTGTCTGTCACCGTAAAGGATATGGCTGTATCACCCACGTTATTAACACTTGGAGTGAAGGTGACAATACTGGTCGTCGAATCAAATGTTGCACCGACAGGTAATGTGCGCGGGGTTATCGTTAACGGGTCACCATTCGGATCGGTTAAATAGTCATTCAGGTCAACGCTTACCGGCGTGCCGTCTATTGCCGGCACCAGTATGTTTGCTGCATCCAGCGGATCGATTGATGGAGTGCCCCCCGTCAGATCAGCGTCAACCACGGCCGGTGGCGCATTGGGTATTTCTACTGAAATGGTAGCGTTATCAATCGCACCATCCGCATCTTCGATGCTGTACGGCACACTAATATTACCTGAGTAACCATTATCTGGAGTCACCGTGATCGTGCCATCGGTAGCAATAGTCACAGAGCCGTTTGTCACCGGTATAGCTTGCTCTGTGCCTGGTAGTAGTGACACGCCATTGATGGCGGTAACGGTTAACGTATCACCATCTTGATCGGTATCATTACTTAACGGGTCAATAGTTATTGGTGTTTCAAATGTGCCTGCAATTATCTGATCAATGGCATCTGGCCCGGGGTTCACCGGCTGAATGGTGACCGTAGGTGTAATCGTACCACCGTTGCTGTCTGTCACTGTGAACGGTATAACCGTATCGCCCACGTTACCAACACTTGGCGTAAAGGTGAGTATTCTGGTTACCGGATTGTAGCTAGCACCTGTTGGCACACTAGCCAATGTAATGGTTAGTATGTCGCCATTAGGGTCAGTCAAATAATCATCAAGATCAATAAATACTGGTGTACCGTCTACCGCTGGCACCAGAATATTCTGTGGATCTAAAGGATCAATAAAAGGGCTACCAGCAACCGGATCAAGATCAGAAACCTGTGGGGGCGCGTTCGGCACGCCTACCGTGTGTGTGGCTGAATCGGTAGCGCCGTCCACATCAGTGACCGTGTAAGGGACATCAATTTCGCCTGAGAAGCCTGCATCAGGGATTACTGAGATCGTACCATCAAGGGCCACCACTACCGTACCGTTGGTGACGGTTATGGTCTGCACCGCACCCGGTGTTAATGCCACTCCATTGATTGCGGTAACGCTTAAAGAATCGCTATCTGGATCAGTGTCATTGCCTAATGGATTAATGTTCGAAGCGGTTTCAAAGAGTCCGGCTACTGTCTCATCGACGGCATCTGGCCCCGGGTTCACCGGCTGTATGGTGACCGTTGGGGTAATAGTGCCACCGTTACTGTCTGTCACTGTAAAAGGGATGACCGTATCACCCACGTTATCAACGGTGGGAGTGAACGTTACGCTATTACTCACTGGATCAAACACCACACCCGCCGGTAATACACCCGGTATAATGGTTAACGTATCGCCATTCGGGTCTGTTAAGTAATCACCAAGATCAATACTGACTGGTATACCGTCTACCGCAGGCACCAGAATGTTTTGCGGGTCCAACGGATCTATCGATGGAGTGCCCATCACAGGATCCGGGTCAATAACCTCTGGTGGTACGTTTGATAGGGCCACGGTATGTGTAGCAGTATCCGTTGCGCCATCAATATCTTCGACCGTATAAGGGACCGCAATATTGCCTGAATAACCGGCATCCGGTGTCACGGTAATTGTGCCATCTGTGGCGACTGTTACTAAGCCGTTCGGTACTGCTATAGCTTGTGCCACACCTGGTGTTAACGACACTCCGTTGATAGCGATGATCGTTAGAGCATCACCATCTTGATCATAATCATTGGCTAGCGGGTCAATGATTAGTGGTGTCTCAAACTCCCCTGCTACCGTTCGATCAACGGCATCTGGTGCCGGATTGATTGGTTGAAAGGTGACCGTGGGTGTGATTGTGCCGCCATTACCGTCCGTTACTGTAAGCTCTATAGCGGTATCGCCCACGTTGTTAGCAGCGGGTGTGAAGGTAATAGTATTCGTTAGTGAATCAAATGATGCACCGGCTGGCAACGTGACCGGGGCAATCGTTAATGTGTCACCGTTCGGGTCAGTTAAGTAATCTTCCAAGTCAACACTGACTGGCGTGCCATCTACTGCGGGCACTAATATATTGTTTGGGTCTAACGGGTCTATTGATGGAGTGCCAACAGTCAGATCACCGTCAAGCACTGCTGGTGGCGCATTAGGAATTTCAACAGTGTGTGTGGCAGAGTCAGTCGCACCGTCAACGTCTTCGATGCTGTAGGGCACATCAATATCACCTGAATACCCGGTATCCGGGGTGACTGTGATAATACCATTTGTAGCGATATTCACTGTACCGTTTGGTACGGCTACCGTTTGTGCCACACCTTGAGTAAGGGTAACGCCATTGATTGCTGTAACGGTTAATGCATCACCATCTGGATCGCTATCATTGTCTAGCAGATCAACAGTTAACGGTGTTTCAAATGCACCGGTTACTGCTTGGTTAATGGCGTCTGGTGCCGGGTTCACCGGCTGAAAGGTGACCGTGGGTGTAATTGTGCCACCGTTATTGTCTGTCACTGTAAATGGTAGGACCGTATCACCCACATTATCGACACCAGGGGTGAATGTGACGATATTATTTAGTGGATCAAAGCTGACTCCAGTTGGCAAGGTTGTTAGAATAATCGTCAGTGAATCACTATTCGGGTCAGAAAGATAATCATCAAGGTCAATTGACACTGGTATACCGTCTATCGCTGGCACCAGAATGTTCTGTGGATTTAACGGATCAATTGAAGGCGTGCCTGCAACCGGATTGGGATCCACGACCGCTGGTAACGCGTTCGGGACTTCCACCGTGTGCGTGGCGGTATCTGTGCCACCGTCTATATCGGTGATCGTATATGGCACTTCAATATCACCTGAAAACCCGGTATCAGGAATGACTGTGATCGTGCCATCAATTGCTACTACCACGGAACCGTTGGTGACGGTGATGGTTTGCACCACCCCCTGTGTTAGCGTAACACCATTGATTTCTGTAATAGCCAACGCATCACCGTCTAGATCAGTGTCGTTGTCTAATGGGTCAATACTTGTTTCAGTTTCAAACAGTCCTGTAACGGTCTGATCAGTGGCTTCAGGTGCGGGATTTACCGGCTGTATGGTGATAGTCGGTGTGATAGTACCACCGTTATTATCGGTCACCGTAAACGGTATAACCGTATCGCCCACATTATCAAAGCTTGGTGTGAACGACACTACGTTGCTTACCGGATCAAACACCACGCCTGATGGTAGGGCTCCCGGTGTAATAGTTAAAGTATCACTATTGGGATCGTTCAGATAATCATCAAGATCGATACTTACCGGTGTACCGTCTACAGCTGGAACCCGTATATTTAGCGGGTCTAGCGGATCAACAAACGGTGTGCCCGCTGTTAGAGCCGGATCAACAACTGCTGGTGGTACGTTTGATAGTGCCACAGTATGTATTGCGCTATCTGTTGCGCCATCAATGTCTTCGATGGTGTACGGTATTTCAACATTGCCCGAGAAACCGGCAGCCGGTGTGAAGGTGATCGTGGCATCTGTTGCTACTGTCAGCAAACCGTTTGATACCGCGATAGTTTGCGCCATACCCTGTGTAAGTGCCACGCCATTGATTTCTATGATGCTTAATGTATCACCATCTGGATCGGTATCATTGCCTAGTAGGTCAACGGTTATTGGTGTTTCAAATACACCTGCTACTGTCTGATCAATGGCGTCTGGCCCGGGATTCACGGGCTGTATCGTGACCGTCGGTGCAATCGAGCCACCATTACCGTCTGTCACCGTAAACGGTATGACGGTGTCACCCATATTATCAACAGCTGGGATGAATGTGACTACATTGGTTGCGGAATTGAAGCTCGCGCCTGTCGGCAATATTCCCGGTGTAATGGTTAGTAAGTTGTTATTGGGGTCAGTCAGGTAATCATTTAAATCAATAGATACTGGCGTACCGTCTACCGCTGGCACCAGAATATTCTGTGGATCTAACGGATCGATAGACGGCGTGCCCGCAGCTGAATTGGGATCAACTACCATTGGTGGTGCGTTGGGTATTTCTACTGTGTGCGTTGCTGTGTCCGTCGCGCCATCCGCATCTTCAATGGTGTAAGGGATATCAATCTCACCAGAAAATCCTGTGTCAGGGGTGACTGTGATTGTGCCATCAATTGCCACTGCCACAGAACCGTTAGTCACTGGGATAGCCTGCGCTACACCTGATGTTCGTACCACGCCATTAATTGCAGAAATGATGGTGACATCACCATCTGGATCAGTGTCATTGGCTAATGGATCAATTACCGACGCGGTTTCAAAAAACCCTACGACAGTCTGATCAATGGCCTCTGGACCCGGGTTCACCGGCTGAATAGTGAACGTTGGTGTAATGGTGCCGCCGTTATTATCGGTCACGGTAAACGGTATAACGGTATCGCCCACGTTATCAACGCTTGGTGTGAAAGACACAACATTACTTACCGGATCAAACGCCACACCTGCTGGTAAGATCCCCGGTGTAATGGTCAACGTATCGCTATTAGGGTCTGTTAGGTAATCATCAAGATCGATTGTTACCGGGGTGCCGTCCACTGCTGGCACCAGAATGTTTTCGGAGTCTAACGGATCTATCGATGGGGTGCCCGGTGTTGGCACCACATCAACAACCTCTGGTGGTGCGTTTGATAGCGCCACCGTGTGTGTCGCGGTGTCTGTGGCACCATCAACATCTTCGATGCTGTAAGGGATTGCAATATTCCCTGAATAGCCTGCGTCCGGTATGACTGTGATCGTGCCATCGGTGGCGACGGTTAGTGAGGCATTCAAAAGGGCTATTGTTTGTGGCACTCCTGGTGTTAGTGCTACTCCATTAATTGCGGTGATGGTTAAGGCATCGCCGTCTTGATCATAATCATTGGCAAGGGGATCAATAATTATTGGTGTTTCAAATACCCCTGCTATCGTCTGATCAATAGCAGACGGCCCCGGATTCACCGGTTGAATGGTGACAGTGGGGCTAATTGTGCCACCGTTATTATCGGTTACGGTAAACGGTATTACCGTGTCGCCCGCGTTATCTGCTGCGGGTGTAAAGCTAACCACATTGGTTGCCGGATTAAATGTCACACCCGCAGGTAACGTGCCTGGGACAATCGTTAATGTGTCACCATTAGGGTCCGTGAGATAATCATTCAGATCAATGCTTACTGGCGTGCCGTCTACCGCTGGCACCAATATGTTTTGTGGATCTAACGGATCTATTGATGGCGTGCCGACAGCCGGGTCAATATCATCCACCGCTGGCGGTGCATTAGGGACTTCTATCGTATGTATTGCTGTATCTGTATCACCATCAACATCTTCGATGGTATAAGGGATGGCAATATCACCTGAAAAACCTGCGTCAGGTGTTACGGTGATTGTGCCATCAATAGCGATTGCCACTGATGCGTTAGAGACTAAAATCGTCTGAACCGCACCCGGCGTTAATGCCATGCCATTGATTGCAGTAAGGGTTATCGCATCGCCATCAGGGTCAGTATCATTGCTTAATAGATCAATGACGATTGTGGTGTCGAAAACACCGGCGATAGTCTGGTCAATCGCGTCCGGCGCTGGGTTAACTGGCTGTATAGTAACAGTCGGTGCAATCGTGCCACCATTACTGTCTGTCACGGTAAACGGTATAATCGTATCGCCCACGTTATCTGTACTTGGGTTAAACGTAACTACATTGGTGGCCGGATCGAAGTTCGCACCTACCGGCAGAGTTCCCGGTGTAATTGTCAGGGTGTCGCTATTGGGATCAGCCAGGTAATCATCAAGATCAATACTCACCGCTACACCGTCTACCGCTGGCACCAGAATATTCAGTGGATCTAGCGGATCAATTGATGGCGACCCTGCAGCCGGGTTTGCATCAACTACCATTGGTGGTGCGTTCGGGACTTCTATTGTATGGGTCGCCGTGTCGGTCGCACCATCAATATCGGCGATCGTATAAGGCACATCAATATCACCTGAGAAACCTGCGTCAGGTGTTAGGGTGATTGTGCCATCGATCGCCACTGCTACTGAACCGCTGGTGACTAAAATAGTTTGCGCGGTACCCGGAGTCAGCACCACACCATTAATAGCTGTTACGGTTATGGCGTCGCCATCGGTGTCAGTATCATTGGCTAGTAGATCTATTACGGTAGCTGTTTCAAAGAGTCCAGTAACAGTCTGATCAACAGCGTCGGGCCCCGGGTTCACCGGCTGAAAGGTAACAGTCGGTGCAATCGTGCCACCGTTACTGTCTGTCACAGTAAACGGTATAACCGTATCACCAACGTTATCTGCAGCCGGTGTAAAACTGACCACATTGCTTGCTGAATTAAACGTCGCCCCTGGTGGTAGCGTGTCAGGTGTGATCGTTAGTGTATCGCCATTCGGATCAGTGAGATAATCATTAAGATCAATGCTTACTAGTGTGCCGTCTACTGCTGGCACCAGAATATTCTGCAGATCTAACGGGTCTATGGAGGGAGAACCGGTAGTCAGATCAGAGTCAATCACCGATGGCGGTGCGTTAGGCACTTGTACTGTATGTACTGCTGTATCTGTCGCGCCATCGATATCTTCAATGCTGTATGGCACATTGATATCACCAGAGTAACCGGCATCCGGCATCACGGTAATTGTGCCATCTGTGGCGACCGTCACGGTGCCGTTTGGTACTGCTATCGTCTGTAGCACACCCGGTATCAGCAGATCACCATTGATTGCTGTAACGGTTAGGGCATCGCCATCAGGATCAGTATCATTATCTAACAGATCTATAATTAGCGGGGTTTCAAAAACTCCTGCTACCGTCTGATCTATCGCGTCAGGCCCTGGGTTCACTGGCTGAATAGTGATAGTGGGTGTTATTGTGCCACCGTTACTGTCTGTCACAGTAAACGGTATAACCGTATCGCCTGCGTTATCTGCTGTTGGCGTGAATGTGACGACATTGGTTGCCGGATTAAAACTCGCGCCCGCTGGTAAAATTCCCGGTGTAATCGTCAGTGAATCACTATTAGCATCTGACAGGTAATCATCAAGATCAACAGATACTGTTGTCCCGTCTACCGCTGGCACCAGGATATTAAGTGGATCTAATGGATCAATAGATGGAGTACCCGCAGCCGGGTTGAGATCGACTACTACAGGTGGCGCGTTAGGAACTTCTACGGTATGGGTGGCAGAATCAGTCGCCCCGTCACCATCTGTAATCGTGTACGGCACATCAACGTCACCTGAAAAACCTGCATCAGGTATCACTGTGATTGTACCATCAACCGCTACTGATACTGAACCATTGCTGACTGTGATAGTTTGCGCGATACCCGGTATCAGCACCACACCATTGATTGCTGTAACGGTTATGGCATCGCCATCTGGATCAGTGTCATTGGCTAATGGATCAATCACTACGGCAGTTTCAAAGAGTCCAGCGACAGTTTGATCAACAGCGTCAGGCCCCGGGTTCACTGGCTGAATAGTGATAGTAGGTGAAATCGTACCACCGTTACTATCTGTCACGGTAAACGGTATCACCGTATCCCCCGCGTTATCACCACTTGGGGTAAACGTGAGTATATTGGTCGTCAGATTAAAGCTCGCCCCTGTTGGCAGGGTTCCCGGTGTAATAGTCAGTGAATCACTATTAGCGTCTGACAGGTAATCATTTAGATCAAGGGATACTGATGTCCCATCTACCGCGGGCACTAAAATATTCTGTGGATCTAACGGATCAATAGATGGCGTGCCCACAGCCGAATTAGGATCAACAACCACAGGCGGTGCGTTCGGGACTGCTACTGTGTGGGTAGCTGTGTCGGTAGCGCCATCTACATCCTGGATGGTATATGGCACATCAATGTCACCTGAATAACCTGTATCCGGTGTGACTGTGATCGAACCATCTGTGGCGACATTCACTGTACCATTTGGTACCGAAATTGTGTGCGCCAGACCCGATGTTAGCGCCACACCATTGATGGTAGTGATGGATAAGGCATCACCATCTGGGTCAGTGTCATTGGATAACAGATCTATAAGGGTTACGGTTTCAAAGAGTCCGGCAACAGTCTGATCAATGGCGTCTGGACCAGGATTCACCGGCTGAATGGTGATGGTTGGTGTAATCGTGCCACCGTTGCTGTCTGTCACAGTAAACGGTATAACCGTATCACCGGCGTTATCTACGGTTGGCGTGAACGTAATACTATTGGTTGCCGGATCAAAGCTAACACCTACAGGCAGGCTTGCCGCTGTAATCGTTAGTTTATCGCCGTTAGGATCAGTCAGATAATCATCAAGATCGATAGACACTGGTGTACCGTCTACCGCTGGCACTAGAATATTCTGTGGATCTAACGGATCAATCGATGGTGTACCTGAAGCCGTGTTGGGATCAACAACCACTGGTGGCGCGTTGGGGATTTCTATTGTATGGATAGCTGAATCGGTAGCACCATCGGTATCTTCGACCGTGTACGGCACATCAATTTCACCCGAAAACCCTACATCAGGGGTCACTGTGATCGTGCCATCAACAGCCACTGTCACTGAACCGTTAATCACTGAAATAGTCTGTGATATACCTGGTGTCAGTGCCGCACCGTTAATAGCGGTAATAGTTGTGGCATCACCATCTGGATCAGTATCGTTGCTTAATGGATCAATAACGGTAGCGGTTTCAAAAGTACCGGTGACAGTCTGATCAATGGCATCTGGCCCGGGGTTCACGGGCTGAATAGTGAACGTGGGTGTTATCGTTCCACCATTATTATCGGTTACTGTAAACGGTATAACCGTATCACCAACGTTATCGACGCTTGGTGTGAACGATACAATATTACTTACCGGATCAAACGCCACACCTGGAGGCAAGGCTCCCGGTGTAATGGACAACGTATCGCCATTCGGATCTATTAGATAATCATCAAGATCGATACTTACTGGGGTGCCGTCTACAGCCGGCACCAGGATGTTTTCAGCGTCCAAAGGATCTATCGACGGGGTGCCCAACGTTGGAGCAGGATCAACAACTTCTGGTGGTGCGTTTGATAGCGCCACTGTGTGGGTGGCACTATCCGTCGCACCATCAACATCCACAATGCTGTATGGCACAGCAATATCACCTGAATAACCTGCATTAGGGTTAACGGTGATTGTCCCATTGGTGGCGATTGTTATTGTACCGTTTGGCACTGCAATAGTTTGCGCCACACCCGGTGTAAGTGCCACACCATTGATTGTCGTGATGGTTAAGGCATCACCATCTATATCAGAGTCATTACCTAATGGATCAATAATTATTGGTGTTTCGAATGCACCAGCTACTGTCTGATCAATGGCATCCGGCCCGGGATTTACCGGTTGGATGGTGATAGTTGGTGTAATGGTGCCACCGTTACCATCTATCGCTGTAAATGCTATGACCGTGTCGCCAGCGTTATCTGCAGATGGTGTGAATATGACAGTATTGCTTACCGGATCGAAGCTCGCCCCAGTTGGCAATACGCCCGGGGTAATTGTCAGTGTATCGCCGTTAGGATCAGTCAGATAATCATCAAGATCAACGGACACTGGCGTGCCATCTACCGCTGGCACAAGTATGTTTAGTGAATCTAACGGATCGATGGACGGCGACCCCACAGCCGGATCAGGATCAACGACTTCTGGTGGCGCGTTGGCGACCTCAACCGTGTGGGTTGCTGAATCTGCTGCACCATCTGCATCAGAAATCGTGTAAGGCACATCAATGTTGCCCGAAAATCCAATAGCTGGTGTGACAGTGATCGTGCCATCTGTAGCCACAGTCACTGCACCGTTGGGTACCGATATAGTTTGCGCCATACCAGATGCTAGCACCACACCATTGATAGACGTGATGGTTAAGGTATCACCATCTGGGTCAGCATCATTGCTTAAGGGGTCAATCGTTATTGCGGTTTCGAATGCACCTGCAACAGCCTGGTCAATGGCATCTGGCCCGGGGTTAACCGGCTTAATGGTGACCGTTGGTGTAATCGTGCCACCGTTACCGTCTGTCACTGTAAACGGTATAACAGTGTCACCTGTGTTATCCGTAGTTGGCGTGAATGACACAATATTAGTTGCTGGATCGAAGCTCGCGCCTGCTGGCAGAGCACCCGGTGTAATCGTTAACGTATCGCTATTAGGATCACCGAGATATTCATCAAGATCAATGGACACTGGTGTTCCATCTACCGCTGGCACTACAATATTTAGTGGATTTAACGGATCTATAGAAGGTGTGCCCACAGCCGGGTTGGGATCAACAACCACTGGAGCTGCGTTAGGAACTTGTACAGTATGGGTCGCGGTGTCAGTGGCTCCATCAACATCTTCGATGGTATAAGGGACATTAATATTGCCTGAAAAACCGGTATCAGGTGTGACAGTGATCGTGCCATCAACCGCCACGGCTACTGAGCCGTTAGTGACAGCAATGGTTTGCGCCGTGCCCGGTGTTAGCAAGGTACCGTTGATGGCAGTGACAGTTGTAGTATCACCATCCGGATCAGTATCATTGGATAATGGATCAATTACGGTAGCAGTTTCAAATAGTCCAGCAACCGTTTGATCTATAGCGTCTGGCCCGGGGTTAACCGGCTGTATGGTGACTGTGGGTGTAATTGTGCCACCGTTACTGTCTGTCACTGTAAACGGTATAACCGTATCACCCACGTTATCTGCAGCGGGTATGAAGCTTACGACATTGTTTGCTGCATTAAACGTCACACCCGTTGGTAACGTGCCCGCAGTGATCGTTAAAGTGTCACCGTTTGGATCAGTAAGATAATCATCAAGATCAATACTCACTGGCGTGCCGTCAATTGCCGGCACCAGTATGTTCAGTGGATCTAACGGGTCTATTGATGCAGTACCAGCGGTCAGATCTGGATCGATCACAATTGGCGGTGCGTTAGCAACCTCTATGGTATGAGTAGCGGTATCTGTCGCACCATCAATGTCTTCGATGGTATAAGGAACATCAATGTCACCTGAATAACCTGTGTCAGGTGTAACGGTGATGGTGCCATCAGTAGCGACTGCCACTGAAGCGTTTGGTATTACTATAGTTTGTGCCACCCCCGGTGTTAGAACAACACCATTGATAGCAGTAATGCTTAGGGCATCACCGTCCGAATCGGTATCATTAGATAGTGGCGTAATAATCGTTGGGGTTTCAAAAGCACCAGCGACGGTCTGATCAACTGCGTCAGGGCCCGGATTCACCGGCTGAAAGGTGACCGTCGGTGAGATCGTACCGCCATTACTGTCGGTCACTGTAAACGGTATAACGGTATCACCAACGTTATCTGCACTTGGCGTTAACGTGACTACATTAGTTGACGGATCGAAGCTCGCGCCTGTTGGCAGGGTTCCCGGTGTGATCGTCAGTGAATCGCTATTAGGATCCATCAGATAATCATCCAGATCAATTGACACCGGTGTACCGTCTACCGCTGGCACCAGTATATTCAGTGGATCTAACGGATCAATAGATGGCGTACCCGCAGCCGGATCGAGATCTACTACTTCTGGTGGCGCATTCGGAACTTCTATTGTATGGGTGGCTGAGTCTGTAGCACCGTCTACATCAGTGATCGTGTAAGGGATATCAATATCACCTGAATACCCTGTATCAGGAGTGACAGTGATCGTACCATCGGTGGCGACAGTCACTGTACCGTTGGGTACTGCTATTGTCTGTACTACACCCGATGTTAGCCCGACACCATTGATTGCAGTAACGGTTAAAACATCACCATCTGGATCGGTATCATTGCCTAACAAATCAATAACTATTGGCGTTTCAAATACACCCGCTACGGTCTGATCAATAGCGTCCGGTCCCGGATTCACTGGCTGAACGGTGACCGTCGGGGTAATTGTTCCACCGTTACTGTCTGTTACTGTAAACGGTATAACCGTGTCACCGATGTTATCGGTAGTCGGCGTGAGGGTAACGATATTGGTTAACGCATCAAACGTCGCCCCGGCTGGCAAAGTGCCGGGGGTGATCGTTAAAGTGTCGTTATTCGGATCGGTTAAATAGTCATCAAGGTCGATACTCACCGGTATGCCATCTATGGCTGGCACTAGTATGTTTTCTGAATTCAGCGGATCTATTGATGGTGTACCGGCAGTCAAGTCAGGGTCAATCACTACTGGTGGTGCGTTCGCTACTTCTACGGTATGGGTCGCAGTGTCTGTCGCGCCATCAGCGTCTTCAATAGTGTATGGCACATCTACATCACCTGAATATCCGGTATTCGGTGTTACGGTGATAGTGCCATTTGCGGCCACTATTACTGTGCCGTTTGACACAGCTATAGACTGTGCAATGCCCGGTGTAAGCACCACACTATTGATGGCAGTGATGGTTAATGCGTCACCGTCTGGATCAGCGTCATTGCCTAATGGATCAATAATCGTGGCGGTCTCGAATGCACTAGCCACGGTTTCATCTATTGCATCAGGGGCATTATTGACTTCACGGAAACCGACCTCGGTCAGATCACCATTTTCATTATCAAGATCAGCGCCGGTGGTCGCGACACTTCCATCAGGATCTGCGTAAGTAGCGTCGGTCGGGGCGCCAAGACCTGACTCGGCGCTATCAAGCTTGCCATCATCGTCGCTGTCATCATCCAGATAGTCAGGTGTACCATTGCCATCGGTGTTGACTGGATTGTTGAAGTTGGTATGCGTACCGCCGAATTCACCCGTTGTTCCATCGTTGGAATCAAAGATGTTGATAATACCGTCGCCATCGGCGTCGTTGTCAGTCACATCACCATCGTTGGCGGCATAAGCTGCCGTTGGACGGGCTTCGATCGTATCGGCAATGCCATCGTCGTCTGAGTCCAGATCCAGATAGTCAGGTGTTAAGTCTGTGTCATTGTCTGCTGGAACTGACCCTACCGACGCTGGATCTGAAATATCAGTGGTGTCTGCATCAAAGATGTCCATCAGGCCATCGCTATCAGCATCACCACCTGTCAGGGTAGTAGTTGCTGACTCGGCCAGTGAGATAGTGCCGTCGGCGTTGGTATCTGCTGCTATGTTGGCGGCTGTGGTACCACTTTCGTACAGGTCACTTATACCATCGTTGTCACTGTCTAGATCATGGTGATCGGCAACACCATCAAAGTCGGTGTCGGTCCGGTACACGGGTATAAGTGCAAAGCCTTCGTTTTGGATGCCCCCGGTTGCTATCGATGCGTCTGACTCATAGTTGATCGTCATCGGCCCGGTAACGTTACCAGCGTCAATGTCCATGGACCACTCTGAATCTCTTAGTTGAGAACCCGAATCAAGCACCAACTGAGTACCTGACTGAATGATCGCACCGTCAGCATGGCTTGTTATCTCATTGAGCGGATCGAAGAGCAAACCAGATCCGCCACCAGGCCAGGTAAGAGTGATGTATTTGGTCGCGTTGGCGAGTCCATTGTTTGTTCCCGGTGCGCCACTCCCCACACGCACAGACTCCAGAATACTTCCGGCAGGTTGCTGTAGTGTGAGATCGAGGTCAAACAAGGGTTCTGCATCCTGATCCCAACGAACTTGCAGTCCTTCAGTTACTCCGCCTGGACTTTCAAAAATACCGATAGCCGGATCGAGGCCGTCGATGGTAAATGGAATTTCCACTCCAAGGTCATTTGAGAAGACGCCAGACACGTTGGCCGTGCCCTCTCCGGCTGTGATCTCACCCGTGACGGGTGGCGATTCCACGGTATCCAGCATTCCGTCGTTGTCGTCATCGATGTCAACAGCATCATCGACACTATCTCCATCTAAATCGTTAAACGCAGGTATAACTACCGTATGCGTAGCGGTATCAATTGCACCATCGATATCTTCGATAGTATAAAGCACATCAATATCGCCGGAAAAACCGGTGTCTGGTGTTACGGTGATAGTGCCATCAGTGGCGATTGTCACTGTGCCGTTTACTACGGCAATAGTCTGTGCAATGCCGGGTGTTAGCACCACACTATTGATCTCAGTGATAGTTAAGGCATCACCATCTGGATCGGTATCATTGAAAAGCGGGCCTATTACTGTTGGAGTGTCGAACGTACCCGCTATGGTTTCGTCTATCGCGTCTGGGCCAGGGTTCACCGGCTGAATGGTGACGGTAGGCGTGATCGTACTACCATTACTGTCAGTTACAGTAAACGGTATGACCGTGTCACCCACGTTATCCACACTCGGGGTGAAAGTGACGATATTGGTGGCCGGATCAAACGTCGCCCCTGCTGGTAACGTTCCAGGAGTGATTGTTAATGTGTCACCATTCGGATCGGTGAGATAGTCATCCAGATCGATACTCACTGGTGTGCCGTCTACTGCTGGCACCAGTATGTTTTCCGCGTCTAGCGGATCTATTGATGGTGTACCGGTAGTCAAGTCAGGGTCAATCACTACTGGTGGTGCGTTCGCTACTTCTACGGTATGGGTCGCAGTGTCTGTCGCGCCATCAGCGTCTTCAATAGTGTATGGCACATCTACATCACCTGAATATCCGGTATTCGGTGTTACGGTGATAGTGCCATTTGCGGCCACTATTACTGTGCCGTTTGACACAGCTATAGACTGTGCAATGCCCGGTGTAAGCACCACACTATTGATGGCAGTGATGGTTAAGGCGTCACCGTCTGGATCAGTGTCATTGCCTAATGGATCAATAATCGTAGCGGTCTCGAATGCACCGGCTACAGTTTCATCGATAGCATCCGGGGTATTATTGACTTCACGGAAACCGACCTCGGTCAGATCACCGTTTTCATTATCAAGATCAGCGCTGGTGGTCGCGACACTACCATCAGGATCTGCGTAAGTAGCGTCGGTCGGGGCGCCAAGACCTGACTCGGCACTATCCAGCTTGCCATCATCATCACTATCGTCATCAAGATAGTCGGGTAAGCCAACGCCATCAGTATTAACTGGATTGTTGAAGTTGGCATAGGTACCGCCGAATTCACCGGTGGTTCCATCGTTGGAATCAAAGAGGTCGATCACCCCATCGCCATCAGCGTCGTTATCGGTGACATCACCATCATTTGCCTGGTACCCTGCGGTAGGCCTTGCTTCTATAGTATCAGCGATGCCATCGGCGTCACTGTCAAGATCAAGGTAATCCGGTGATAAATCTGTATCACTGTCTACGGGAACCGTGCCCACGGAAGCAATATTTGATGTATCCATGGTGTTAGCATCAAAGATATCCATCAGACCATCGCCGTCGACATCACCACTTGTACCGGTGATGGCTGCTGACTCGGCCAATGATATCGTTCCATCAGCGTTTGTATCTGCGGCGATAATTGCTGCAGAGGCCCCGCTTTCATACAGATCGCTTATGCCGTCATTATCACTATCCAGATCCCACTGGTTAACTAATCCGTCGCCGTCGGTAGCTTGGAGAACGTTGTAGTTAAAATTACCGAACGTTATTCCGAGGGTCCCGCCAGCTGTGACGGTAAGGTCGAATTCAAGGCGCGATACAACTCCATCCACCGCGACCTGAACGGTTCCTGCATCATCATCGAAATCGATGTTGGAACTGCTACCGCTATTTCCAGTAGTGTCTCCGACCTGATTGCCGGATAACACTGCCACCCCTGTTGCATCAGTGGAAATCAGGAATGAAAGAACGCTATCGGGTAGTAGGTTATTGTATTCATCGTAGGCACGAATTACAGTTGTTTCAAAATCGCCTTCCATATCCCCTATTGTAAATAACAGGTTTGAGACATCGCCTGAGAAATTAATTTCAAGAGAAGCGTCCGGGGCACTACCAACATACTGGAAGCCAGGACCCACACCATTATTATTCAAGTTTGCAATATTGTCTGAAAATACAAATCTTGTTGGGCTACCAGCGGTCAGTGTCAACTCAGCATCCACCCCGCCCCCGGTGAAAGCGGGCATTGGCGAGCCAACCGTCGGAGTTTGGTTGCCTGTTGATGTCAACGTAACCAAATCAACACGCAATGGTTCGACGGCATCTAAAATGCCATCGTTGTCGTTATCAATATCATTGACGTCACCAACACCATCAAGGTCCCGATCATTAAGGCTACGCCAGTCGGCATCACTGGCATTAGTGTCGCCATTTTTCAGGCCGTCGACAGAACCTAAGGGATCATTAACACTCCCATCCGGGTCTGACACTGTCGCTTCAACAGCGATAGTTCCTGCCTCAACTTGATCTGTGATTCCATCACCGTCACTATCTAGATCCTTATAATCCTCAATAGAATCGAATGCGTCATCAGTGTCTGTATTAGGGACTCGGGCTGAGGTTATAAACGTTGCCTGAGTACTACCAAAGTCACTGCTGTTGTCATAGATATCAAGGATACCGTCGCCATCTGTGTCGGCTGACGAATCAATATTCGCCGGGTACGCAATATAGTCCGTGCTGGCGCGGGCCTCTATCGCATCAGGGATGGTATCGTTGTCACTATCGACATCAAGGTAGTCGGCCAACCCATCATTGTCGGTATCAATAGCGACCACACCGATAGACGCTGCCTGCGTCACGGCGGTGGTATCAGCATCAAAGATATCCATCAGTCCGTCGCCGTCGACATCAGCGACTCCACCATTAGCCGCTGCTGCCTCGGCCAGTGAAATGGTTCCATCGTTGTTGGTATCAGCCGCTAGCTGTACAGCCGACGCACCGCTCTCAGTCAGATCGCTAATGCCGTCATCATCGCTATCCAAATCCATCTGATCGAAGACACCGTCATTATCACCACTGGTGGCAATCGGCGCCGGCTGATCATATGGCGATGCACCGTCGTTACTGCTAGTAGGTACCCCGGTCAACACATGCACAGCGGTTGGATTGGCTGTGTCAAACCCGTCAATTCGGTAGATTAGCCCGGTAGCATTGTTTGAGAAATATAGCTCCGGCTCACCACTTACGTGATGGCTGGCTGCAAACGATGCACCGTAAACAGCGATTGGTAAACCCGACACAGCGACTGACGTAACGGATAAGACCGCTCCATCAACAACGTTAGAAACGTCCCACGACTGCAAATTATTTGTATTAGATGCCACCTGGTACATGCGATCGCCAGCGGCCGTAAAGTCGGCAGCTACGTTTACATTTAGATCATAAGTGCTCACTAGCGGGTCAGCTGTTGAACCAATTGCACCGGTAACATCCAACACTCTTACAACGCCCCCAAATCTTTGGTGCAATTGCCCATTATAATATTCCGCTGCAAACGAGCTTGTTTCAGGCCCCGGACGGCCGATCAAGAATTGCTCGCCACCAGCGTCGTATTTGATCAGATCTCCCTGTTGCAATACGTTTCCAGCTGCATCGGTACCGCTGTTTTCACGGAAAATTGCAACAGGTGCATTGATATTAGTGGCGAATCCCAACGCGTTGGTTGAATTGTTAGGAAGCGTCGCAAACGGTTCGTAAGAATTCAACACGCTGTTCAACAGGTAAAGCTGGCCGTCGCCTCCCCCGCCATCCACTGTGTTATTAATGACTTGGAAGAAACCCGGGAAGTCAGTAGGGTAAGGATCATATACGCCCACCGTGCCCGACGGTGGTAGAGAACTTACCGTGTGATCAAATTCATCCAGAATTCCATCGTTGTCGTCGTCTATGTCGTCCTGATCGTCGACACCATCACTATCGGTATCTGCTAATACGCCCGCCCAATTAGCCGCCTGTATGACTCGACTTTCAACGGTGTCTGTTTGATACTCAAGATCCCAATCACCGCCCTTGACAGCGGCTCCAGTATCATCGATTGATGCAGCAACCTCTGCACCCGTAATAGAAGCTAACAACTCAGATGCAGCACTACCTTCAGCACCCGCAGCAAAGTCACAACCATAGATTAGTATGTCACCTTGATTAGAAAGCGCTTCACCTATCAGTGCGAGCTCGACCGCATAGATGTTTTGCATACTGTCTTCATTAAGATCACCAGAACCTAGCGACAAACTGCCTTGTTCGCCATGTGAAATGATATGCAGCGCATCGATGTCACTATGGTTTTGCAAGATGTCAGCTATCTGAATGACGCCATCGCTTGCTGTATCAATAAAATAGATTTCAGCAGTGGCACTGATATTCGTTAGAAAATCATCGGCATTCGGTACTAGACCATCAATGAAAACGACTTCTTTTCCCGAATCAACGGCAATCTGCATTCCGTCGAATTCAACCACATGCGCTTTGTGATCAACAGCAGCAACAGAGTCGACTGTCGGGCCGGCGACTTGTGCTGCCGTCAGATCAAGCCCGCTTTGAACGTCATCAGCTAACACAACATCAGTCATGGTGGCAACCGCTGCACCATCCAGCAGGAGTCGTTGTTCAAGCGCCTGGAACGCTATCGTTTTTGAAACCTTTTTTGCTGTACTTCTCTTCTTAGCAGACCGAGACCGTGCCATTTACTTTTCCTATTTATCCGCAAGCAATACGAAAAAAACTTCAAAACCTTGCGATTAGAAGAAAATAGAACCTGGCTGTAGATGGCAGACGGTTCAACTTTCCTATCCGGGCGCGTGAAAGGTTGCTGAAAAACGTAAATAACTACGACTAAACAGCATTTGAACTAATCGCAAACCGAATGCCACCCATTTGCTTGATTAATTGAAGTAATCGAGATAAATCAAATTACCTTACCCATTCAAGTGAATATTTATTCTGCTTATTTGAACTGGCACTCAATAAACTGCAAAGGGCTTCTGTTTACACCAAAGAACTAATTTTTGCGCTTTAGAAATTTCTAAAAAAAGGGCTCGCTGAACACCAATGCAAAAGTTTCTACTGGTTCACATTAATTTGAACCCAACTATTAGGACGACGGGAGTGCTTCCAAGCGCCCAGATTGATTTCTGGAAATCCAGCATCAATCAGGTACGCGCATAAATCTATGGTTGATAAAAAAAAGGTACAGCTGTACTAGCGGGTGATAGCAGACAGTGGGTGTTGGTGAATGTATTTGGGCAAGCACATGCGTGCAATGGAACGGGTACTACTGAACGAGCAAAAAAAATTGAAAGCAATCTGCACTACACCTTAACCAAACGAACTTTACACTCGTAACTCAAATGAGTTAGTTAAGGTCAAGAGCTAAAAATGAAGGCCTCCGTAAAACGCATGAAAGGCGACATTAGAAAAACATCTGGCCCCCTGGCGGATCACAACCCTCAGTTCTAATTAGAAACTTTAATTGCTCTAGTTCAGTTGAATTCATGAACCCCCATTACGTGGCAGCAATGGGAACCAAGAACATCCTCGAGGGGAATTGTGTAGGTAAGCAGTTGATCAAGATTCGAATACCGCGTTTCGCTGGATAGCAAACACAATCACTCAGCTTTGACCTAAATCTATTACGCGGTCGCCGTTACTGCAAAACGGAATTCGCCGTTGAAGCGATTCTTCTCTGTATGGGTCTCACCACCATTAACTACTAACTGCATTATTCTAAACAGTGTATTCAGTGACAGAAACTTCAAAATGGTGGTCATCATTACTCAGAGAAACAGATCCTTCATCAATATTACATTGTAACTGCATATTACGGCTAACCAGCACATCAGCGCCCTCTGCCTCAATATGATAAACCTTCAGGTTATCGTGCCGAGCCACCTTTTGCTTAATTTGCTCCCACCAGATCTCAGCCTTACGTTTATGGTAGGTATAGATAACCACCTGCTTTGATCGGCCACACGCTTTACGAATACGTTTCTCATCAAGCTGCCCGAAGTCGATCCACAACTCTATTTCATCAGTTAATGACTTCAACCAGAGCTCGGGCTCATCCTCTGAAGAAAGTCCCTTAGTGAATGCCAAGTCGTCATGAGCATTTAAAGAAAATGCGATTGCCCTGATAATGAATCGAAAGTCGTTTTCAGACGGGTGCATCGCCATTGTCAAATCATGTTGGTGGTAATAGTGCCGCTCCATATCGGCTATATTTATTGATACTTTGCTTATCGTGGCGCTTAAAGCCATTGAAAATCCATAAGTTTGGTTTGGTATTAGTTTAACGGTATTCGTTATTTGAGGTTTGGTGTTTTTGAGGTTTTTGTTTTGATGTTTCTTGCGGGAGGCACTGTGTTTGGTGTTGTCCCTGCCGGGGGGTGTTGTGTTAGATAGCTGTATTAGGTGTCTGTATTAGGTGTCTGTATTAGGTGTCTGTATTAGGTGTCGCCTTCAGCGGGACCTAGCGGGGCTGCTGTGTTAGATGTCGCCTTCAGCGGGAGTCACTTTTCAAACACGAAAACTAACGAAAAGTGTCTTTTGCG
>JAYJMJ010145424.1:0-17450 GCA_036873875.1 Laminaria ephemera
TTTATTTTTTTTTCCTGAGGTATTCTTCCACTCCAGAGCGACTGGAGCCTGTCCTGTGACCACGGACTTGATTGTGAGAGTTAATGTGAGAACAACAACAACAACAGCAGCAGCAGCAGTAGTAGTACGAGACCTTGGGAGTTTGGCCGCTAGAACTTGGAGTCCTCACGGTGACAAAGAGAATGCACTCTGGTTCGCGCAGCGTACAACAGATCAGTACCAGGTACTGCTGTACGGTATCATAACCATACCAGGCACACCTTACTGCAGTTGCGATGTGTATCTCTGTATTTTTTTTTGTGACCACAGAGCTTCGTCTCTATAATAGGAGGAGGCATCGGCACGGACACTACTGGTTGAGCTGGATGTAGATGGGTGAAAATAACAGTTTAATGTGAAGAACACACACACACACCCTCCGATGTCAAAGTACAACAGCTGCAAACAACACCTTACACTAATTCCAAGTAGTTTGTCGCAAAAAACAAAACGAAGGTGCAGTTCTAAAAGGCTCTACCGACGACACACCCAAGTTGAGCTTGGGTTCTACGCAAAACCTGGGGAAAACGATGTACGCGACGAGAATCAAGACGACACGAAGCCACCACGTACACCAACATTATGAATGCATGCAGCCCGGGGTCCCTGCTCATAGCAGTGCCAAAGCTCCCCTTGCCCTGTGGCCGAAGCAAAGCAATGATTGACCCACCTCAACCGCCGTCAGCACCAGCCCGAAAGTTGTTGCTTCGTCAAAGCGGTCCATCATAGCTGGCCTGGGGTGGAAGCCACGTGGAAACGCTGAGGCACATAGCCTCTCCTTAACACCCTGCTTGGTGTTCTGCGTCGGTGTGACAGCAGGAAGTGTGAAGGCGCCGATGGTCAAGCACTGCAATGTTTGCGGGATGAGATGCTCCCACAAGAGGGATCGACGGCAATTCAAACTGAGAAGCAAAATGCGAACCCCTTTTTTATCTAAAAAATATTTCAAATACGTCAGCTGTGAGTTCTACCAATTGAATGGTCGATACTCAACTTTTACAAGCTGCGTACTACTTCGGCCGCGCGTTTGGTTTGTGTAGATATATTCCTCTTTGAGGATATTTCGTTGAGATCAGAGATTAAATGCCAAATTTAAACAAATGAGATAAAAAAAAGGCACCAAATAACTAACTAATAGTAAGGAAATATATCTTAGTAGCAGTTTGAGCGCGATTTTACATCACAACTTATCAGCTACCTGGTACGATTATACGGTCGACCAATGATATGGGCTCAAACGCGGCGAGATAAGTACGGTATCTTCGTACCAGGTATCTTGTGGTGAGAATCAACGGCCTCGTGGGCTCGTAGAATCTCCTATGGTATGCACGTCGTGGGTAGGGCAGCTACCAGTTGAGCAATATGCGAGCAACTTCGTGCATGATGTGCTGAAGAGTGTGTGCTGCGGTGCCGCCATATATATATGCTTGAGGTTTGACGTACTGATAGTCAGCACGCGACGCTGGTGCACACATACAGCACATACTTCGTCTCGACTTCTCATACAAGATTGCATATAGAGCATAAACATTGATGCACCGGTAGCCAGGGTGTGAAATGGTAGCAAATAACATTCGTTTCCGAACACCTCGATAGAGAAAAAGAACCCCCTGCCTTGCATCAGATTCTCTGGCGATCCTATTCCTCTGTGGTCGGACACGGTGGGCATTTCGGCATTTCGCAATCAGTCCATCTCGTGCAACCACATCTGTGATAAGTATGCCAGTTCGTGAGCGCGTTCTGGAGTAGTGGTAACTGCCTGAACCGGAATCGCTTTCTCGTTTGGCTGATTCCGCCTGGTTCCAGTGCTTGGGAGTATGCGAGGATTTCGGCATACCCACCGTGTTTGTTGGGGTCGGAGCTCTCATGTGCGAACAGACAAACAGACGCCTAGGGCAGGTCCGGGGGCGGCATGCTGTGCGTTCGCCCCCCCCACCCCCCGCCCAAACTTACATATCTGCCCTGCATGACATGCTGCATACCAGTTGCCCTACTATAGGCTAAAACAAGTGGGGGCGTTTTATGTAAACATTAAGCGAAGTGTGCTTCACCCATGCGCCGGTGGGGGAATGAATTATTCACAGACGTCTGTAAACACGCAGACAGTGCAAAGCTGCATCTACAGGGTGGTTGGGGTTGGGGTCAGCGTTGGGGGCAGGGTTAGGGTTAGGATGCCTGCCACGATAGAGGTGCACCATTTTTTTTCTGAGTCCCCATCCTCACTTGAGGAGCTCTATACACGCGTGCTACAGATAGAGGTAGCACTATTTTTTGGTAGAAAAGCTTTCTGAATGGCGGGGCTCCTTAACCCCAAATCGTCGCAACTTCAAAACAAAATTGCAGTATTTTTTTGTTGTTGTTGTATACACAGGCCCATGGAATTGTTCATCTCGGGTAGCGCTTTTAGTGTTCCCCCAAATCAGTTTTTGGGAGAGGTATAGAGCTCCTCAAGTGAGGATGAGCCTCAGAAAAAAAAGGGTGCACCTCTGCCGTAGCATTTGTCTATACCCCACCCAAAAACTTGGTTTGAGTAAACTGAAAGTTCAACCCGATGACCAAACCCATGGCCTAGGTATAGAAAGCATTCATATATTACAAAACAAGATTGGCTCTTCCGACGAATTTGGGTTAAGGAGCCCCGTCATTCTGAAAATATTTTTTGCCAAAAGCGTTTTACCTCTATCGTAGCACGCGTCTTAGGGTTAGGGCTGGGTTTAAAATGTTGACAAAAGTGGCCACTTTCATTTACTTCTCCCCATGCCGGTGGGGATCGTGTAATCTCGCTCTTCTTCTGGGTAGTCTATGTCTGAAGTGGGTCGAGGGTGAAGAAACTGTCTTGATACAACGCCTGAATTTTACGAGAACAGGGGCATATCGCCACAGCAGGGAGCGCAATGATGGGCACAGTCTGGGGAGTGAAGAGACTGGACCTTGCGAGCGGGTACGGGCAACCGCGTCGACTTGGAGGAAGAGGGTGCCGGGGTCGGCTGGGGCGCCTGCGCCCCATCGACGGAAACCAAGGCGCCCACCGGTGCGCAAATGTAGCTAGTATGGTAGCAGCGTTTCGCCACTGCCTCGGTAGGCGCGACCTATTACGGGGGAACATAGTAACATAGTATTGAGGACCAAATAAGGTTAGTAAAACCAAGTGAATATACAGTTTTTTGTGCATGTCGTGGGTTTTGGTTACTATGGTCTTCCGTAATGGTATATGGCATCTCTACCTTGCCTTTAATCGGCTCGAGTGTCAGTACGAGCTTACGATATCGGCAAAGAAACAATCTTAGAAAAACAGTACGTGGTCTCTCTGTCACCCCGAGCACAGGCCATAAGAGAAAAATTGACCTAGGAATTCGTCGCTTCGTTTGTGCTGGCCGGAGGAAGGTTTGCTGCGATACAATCCCGGGACAGTCCTGCCTCCCAAAACGCGTGTATATCATCACCTCCAGCAGGCATTGCCTTCTATTACAATGTAGAGCGAGTATACGTAGAGCTGATCAGTTTTTGAATCAAACATGGGTTTCGACCCAAATCTCGTGAACGAGCAGCAGGTGCGGATAGGGCGATACAGGATCTGATAAGGGTACGGGGCTTTATCTGCAGTGCCAAAAAAGCACACCAGAAGAGCGCACTAGTTGGAGCTCTGAGGCATGCCCGAAGGCGATCTGCTTAAGAAGCTTGACGGCGGCGTCAGTGGGGAAACTTCAAGGAAAAAGTAGAGGTGAAGTTTTGGAGTAATAAGTCCATCAACCGATACACATGGAGCTAAAAATAACAGAGGCCGTGCAGCACAACTCGGTCCACAAATCGTGCTCTGTGTAACAAAGGAGCCTGATGGGCACCCGCTTCTCCCCCCATCTACCACCCCGCAGCTTGATACGGGTGGACAACTTCGGCTGGAGAATACCCCAACCATAGGCTCAATCTACGAGGCATCTCGCCCATTTCGTGTACATCCCTGGGTGCAAAATCAATATAGACCACGTACAGATGGGGACCGGTCTCACTTCCAGCAAGCTACGAGCGTGTCCCTTGCTTGCTCTACGTATAGGTCAAATTTTGCTGTATAGTTCAATATTTGCTCCATTGGTTCATTTCGTGCAAATCCCTCGGTGCAAAACCAAAATATCGACTACGTACAGATGGAGATCGGCCACACTTCCAGCAAGCTTCAAGTGTGTTCTTTGCTTGCTCATAGGTCAACATTTGTCGTAAAGGTCAACATTTGCTCTATAGATCAACGTTTGATTCAATAAAATTTGCTCCATAGCTCAACATTTTGCTCTATAGACTCAACATTTGACCTCTATAGGTCAACCTTTGCTCCCTACAGTAGGCCAACAACTGATCTATAAAGCAACACTTGACCTCTATAGGTCAGCCTTTGCTGTGCGGCACTTCCGAAAGGTTGGCCAAAGAAACCTCCTCCAATCGGCGCTGAAGCGGAATGCTGTCGTCGCCGTCGAAGCCTGTGCTATTCACCTGTACAGACCACGGTCAAAACGAGCGAGACCAAGACAGCGTGGCCGGGTTTTGTTGATGCCTGGGACTGAGCTTGCGTGCTCGGTATTTACGCCAGTGGGTATAATACACGTGTTTGCATACATCGTCTCCCCCTAAAGTGGATTTTAATTGATGTCTTGAAATAGTATGAATGAATTGATTCATTTGTTGGAGTTCTATCGTAGGCTTGGGAATGTGGGAGTTGGTGAATGCCTGGTAGTGCTTTTATTTCAGGCAGGCGGCTGAAAAACATCAAGCCTGTTTTCCTTACGTCAGCGCCTGATGCTTCTATGTGCAACTACTGTAGCATTTAGTGTTTACGGAGTGTACATACAGAGACAGGTGCTTGCCAGCAATAGGCAGACAGCTGGAAAAAAATAACTCTATTGTCCTTATGTCTGCCGCTGACATCATATTGTTATGTGTCTTTGTTGTTTACGGAGTATATATACAGGGGCAGGTGATTGCCAGGAGGCGAAATGCTTTCGATTTCGCGAACGGGGGCAAGGGAGGGAAAGGGCCGACCAACCGTGTAAACTTCATGGCTCCGGCGTGCCGGTCCTGACCTGCACGTGGATGGAGACTCCTTGCGCCGTTTCGGTGGCCACAGTGCCCAAAGGCAATAAAGGCCATCATCAACGACACGAAAGAGCAAATTCTTTGCCATTTGGCAAGCTTTTCGTACGTTTTTTTTTTTGTCAAATTCCAATTTCCCCAATATGATTAGGGGCTATTCCTTAACCCTTCGTTGGCAAGTTTGCGGGAAAAAAATGTTTGCCATTTTATGTGGCAAGTTGTTTAAGCAAGACTTGAAAAACAATTTTGTCCAAATTTACCCTTTTTCTGCCGTCTGCATTTTGTCGTTAATGACGGGCCTAAGACTATGTTCATGGCGCGAACCACAGGTACCTACAATACAATACTTCGTCTGCGTTCCAACAATTCACGTGCAAAAAAGGATGCCAGCGTTTGTGAGCGCGGCTCACTTGCCTCAATTCTCTCTCGCATTCGGTCAAGAGTTTCCTTCAGCATGTCGCCGAACTCCTGCGCCATGTCGTCCATTTTAACCTTCATCTGCACGTGATACAAGGACACAAGGCATAAATCTTCGAGCAACATGTGGAAGGTGGGAAGGGTATTTTTGGGCCCAAATCTATCTCACTGACGGCGATTGGCGGGACTCTTTAATTGAGGAGCTGCCCAATATATTTGCGATCCCGTTTGCGTGTTAACGATGTGGTTTTGGCTGTATACCTAGCCCATGGGATTGTCGATCGAGTTGCTCGAACATGTTATTTATCTAAATCAGCGCTCGAATGAGGTATAGAACTCATAATATTATGTAGGAACCTGAGGGGCGAAATGGCACTCCCTCTACCCTAGTACCTAGTACCTGGCATGACTTAGACGGGGACACGTTGTCGAAGGTGGACGGTAGCAGGGGGGAGGTTGCGTTTTGGCCATATGTGGCGGAGAACAGCCGGTGTGCGGCTCCGGTCAGCCGGCGTGCCCCGCACGTAACACGCTGTTTACCCCAGATTTCGAGGACGTATCGTACTTGGGGTTTGAGTTGGACCGTTTCCGCAGCAGGAAAAAGGTTAACGTCGTTCGGGTACGGGGACATCGTACTGTTAGTTGTAAACCCATCGACCGCTGTCACGACGCCAGAGGACAACGCTGTAGACGCGTGTTACGATAGAGGTAGGCAGCACTTTTGGCGAAAATATTTTCTGAAAGACGGAGCTCCTTAAACCCAAATATCGTCGGAACTTGACTAATTTTGTTGCAATGATTTTTCGTTGTTTACCTAGGTCCTTGGGATTTGTTCACCGGGTAGAACTTTTATTTTTCCCCCAAAAACAAGGTTTTGGGGAGAGGTATAGAGCGCGTCAAGTGAGGAGCCTCAGAAAAAAAATGGTGCACCTCTACCGTGACATGCGTCTGTATGAAAAAACATCCACCAGCCAGTCCCTTCTCGAAAAAAAGCCCCTATTACGGAGGACCATAGTAATGAGGACCTACGATACACACAACAACCTATACATTACACCGTTTTTACTACCCATATTTGGTCCTGATTACTATGGCCCCCCGTAATATTACGGAGGACCATCCTAACCCCGTAATATTACGGAGGACCATAGTAATCAGGACCAATTATTGTGAGTAAAAAAAAGATTACGGGGGGCCATAGTAATCAGGACCAATTATTGTGAGTAAAAAAAAGTGGAATATATAGGTTTTTGTGTACATCGTGGGTCCTGATTACTATGGTCCTTCGTAAATAGTTTCGTTTTTGTGGTTTGCACCGGCTGAAGGAAGGGACCACCACATCACTACGCGTGCTACGATAGAGGTAGCACTTTTCGGCTTTTTTTTTGTTTCTGAATGACGGGGCTCCTTCACCCCAAAATCGTCAGAATGTCATTCTTGTTTTTTGCAATGTGATTATTTTTTTGTATACCTTGGCCATAGGTTTGTTCGTCGGGGTTCACTTTGATCCTTATCAAAATCAGTTTTTTTTGGGTGAAGTTTAGAGCTCCTCAAGTGAGGAGCCTCAGAAAAAAAAAGGGTGCACCTCTACCACATCACTACAAGTATCACCGAGATTGGGCGAGCACACGACGAACCGGCGGCCGATCAGCTGTGCCTACGAGAGAAAATCTTGAACCTCGTCATTATTCTGCTGTTAAGGTTAACCCCCTAAGTATTTTTGTCGTGTGAACTGAGACAAGGGCACACGCTACGGTAAGAGGTCCACCATATTTTTTTCTGGGGCTCCTTCCTCGCTTGGGGAGCTCGATACCTCACCCAAAACTGTTTTTTTTAGTAAACTGAGAAAAGTGCCACCCGATAAACCAACCCATGCCCTCGGTATACCAGTGATTCAGATTGCAAAACAAGAACGACATTCCGACGATTTTGGGGTTAAGGAGCCCCGTCATTCAGAAACAAAAAATAGCCGAGAAGTGCCACCTCTATCGTAGCAAGCATCCAAGGTCCCCTTCCAGTCGAATGGGGTGGGCGCAGGCAGGCGGGCGGGCCATGTTATGGTATGGCAAGGGTTGAACGTTTGAGGCCAAACAGGTCTTGCTGACGGAGCTCCTCAATCAACTCAGGAGCTACCCAATATAATATGTATTTGCATCCGATGTATATTTTACAGCATTTTTCACTATGGAAATGCCTAGCGCATGGGATCGTGCATCGGGCTTTTCGTGGGTGAGGCGACGTAGGTTCAATCGCTCCAAACGAATCTGGGCGGCAGCGTGCTCGATACAAAAACACGCGCCACCGTAGCTGCGGAGGGAAGGCGACGGTCTGAGCGTGGTTATCTGTTGCGCGGGTGGACGTATCGCTCAGCGCCCGCGTCGGCGGTGGGTCCATCGCTGTTGGCCTCTTTTGAGACCAATGTATGGCGACCAAAAAACGGCGAATGCGACGTTTTCAAGCGTTTAGGAAGAGAGTGCAGCAGTACGAGTATCACCATGTTGCGGTTCGGATACATCCCTTAGCCCAGCGACCCAGGCTGCGTCGTAAGGTCGATGACGTGAACGTTAGATGTTTTTCGACAATTTTTCCTCTGAACTCCCAATGATTAGGGGTTAATAGTGAGACTGACACATGCTCCTAATGGTACGATAGAGGTGCACCATTTTGTTTCTCGGGCTCCTCACTTGAGGAGCTCTAAGCCTCACCCAAAAAACACATTTTGAGAAGAAGGAAAAGTGCAACCCGATGAACAAACCAATGGCCTAGGTGTACAAAAAAAATCACATTGAAAAAAAAACAAGAATGGCATTCCGACGAAATTTTGGTTAAGGACCCCCGTCGTCCAGAAACAAAACAGCCGAAAAGTGCTACCTCTATCGTAGCACACGTCGACTGTGGTGTTGCGCTGCGAAACACGGTCCAGCCATGCCCCGTTAAAAGGGGGTGCTTTTGGGCATGTTGTTTTTTAGACGGACGGGGTTCGTCAACTGGGGATTTACCCATTATGTTCGAGATGCCATCTGTGTTTTACTTACGTATTCGTTACGTATTCGTTATGTACCTAGCCCGTTGAATTACTCGTCGGGTTGAAGTCAGTTCTGGGTAAGGTACAGTGGTGGTCTCTATAGTGCCGGTATGTGTGCCGGCCAACAACACCGGCAGTATACCGGACACCGGCACTATTGGGTACAATATCGATAATTGGTACTAGTATAAGTGGGTTCCAATCGGGCCAAGCCATTTCACCGGCACTATACCGGAAACAGGTACTATTCAACCGGCACTATAGGGAGATGCTCGCTGTATAGAGCTCCTCATGTTAGGAACCTGACAAAAAAACACGTTTTCACTCCGCGTCACCTGCGACATCTCCTTCTCCTTTTCAATGATCATACAGTCCTTGTCCTTAACAGCTTGCTCCAGCTCCAGTCGCGATCGTTCCAACTCGTCTTGCAGGGCCTACCAATGAACACAGGTTCCGACAAAAAATGGGGGGCCAGAATAAGGACGGGTGTTATGCTAGTTTTTAATTTTGACGGCGCCATGAAACAGATAAACCTTTTCGAGTTGCCTCAAGTGTCCACTGGCCACCAATGCACAGGAGTTGACAACAGTTACAAATTTCCTGCTGTGCTGAGTTCCTAGCGACACTACGGGGCTTGGCAATAACAAACACAGGTTCCGCCAAACGCGAGGCCGGAATATATACAGGCAGTATCATTAATGCGAGTTTCGATTTTTGACGGCGCCAAAAAATAAGCACCCATTTCGAGCTTTTTTCGAAGCGATGCATGCAACGGTAGAGGTGCGCCCTTTTTTTTCTGAGGCTCCTCACCTGAGGAGCTCTATACCTCTCCCTAAATCTGATTGGGGTAAAAAAAAATAAACGTGCTAATCGATGAACAATCTCATGGCCTAGGTGTACAACGAAAGTTTTTGCCCAAAAAAACAACTAAATTCCAACGATTTTGGGTTAAGGAGCTTTTGTCCTCCAGAAACCGCTCCAGTCAAAAAGTACTACCTCTGTCGTAGAACGCGTCAAGCATCCGCCGAGCACCGGCGCACACAAGTTAGCGGTAATCGCAAGTGCTCTGCTGCTCGAGTTCCTAGCGATAGCTATGCTATCTTTACTCCAGGGGTGGTTCGAACGGACGCGCGATGCAGGATAATCAAGCGCGCTGAGACGCCCAACGAGCTGCCTGCATGCGGCGTGTTTTACAAAAATAGTTCGGAGTGCCACAACGAAGACTGCGCGCATGTATCATACAACTCCTCGTACTGTAGTTGGACACAAAATGTTTGATCCCCCAACCCAGCAGCGCGAGTTGCGTCATATGGTCAATGCTGTAATTGTCATTTTCGTAGTACACTCTGCTGTTTACCTGTATCGTGCCTTCCAGCTGGTTAATGCGGTTGAGGAGCTCCTCTTGCATCCCCTTGTACTGCCGCGTCATATCCCGGGTGATATCCAGCGTCCCTAAGGTACATAGAGAAAACAACGCTGTCGGGAAACAAAAACCACCCAGTATAGTTTACGTGCCCTGCGAGGAAGCGAGCGCTCTTGTGCCGAGGTCTAGAGCCTGGCCCTTATCTCAACATGGCGGAGCTTAATCCTATTACTAGACTTTACTTGGTTATAGTATATAGGGGGAAAGGGGTGAAAACAATGGCCGGTTACCGCATCGACCGCACGAAGTAGTCCAGGCTGTTGGTGCAAGGGATGTAGGCAGGAGATGTATCCGAACACGCATGCTGCTACGGTAGAGATGCAGCACCATTTGTTTTTCTTCATCTCCTCACTTGAGGAGCTCTGTACCTCTCCCAAAAAATGATTTGGGGAAAAAAGAAAAGTGCTACCCGATGAACAATCCCATGGCCTAGGTATACAACGAAAATTGCTGTTATAAAAAAAAAGTGAAATTCCGACGATTTTGGGTTAAGGAGTCCTGTCATTCAGAAAACGTTTCAGCCAAATTGTGCTACCTCTATCGTAGCACGCGTCCGAAGTGCAACATAGGAGCAAGTACGACACGCGCGCAGCATGATGCTCCTTATCCCGTCGCACCCTCCTCCTAATACAGACAGGCGATAAGGCCGTCGTTTTCGTCGTTTAGGATGCCAGACCCGGGTCACCCAGAAGGGTTCACGAATCCGGGACAATATGCACCGTGTGCAGGCATTAAAGGTACGCATAACACCAAACACGCCTCAATTGTGTTGCACCAATGACAAGCTACGTCGTATCAGGTACCAGGTATACAATATTGCTGGACGCTGAAGCACCCCGTCCAGCCTTCGAGTGCGGCGCCGCGTGCCTCGGCAAAGTTGGTTTCGCAAAAAAGATTGCCAGAGTGCCCATCAAGTTCTGAGAGATGCCTCACCTATCTGCTCGTCCTTGACCTTGCGCTGCATGTCCTGAACCTGGCCGACCATGTCCCGTTTTTGCTCCAGCGCGCGGCTCGTCTCGTCCGTTCGATCGGCTGCGTACGACGAGAGTTTAAACATTACGAACATATTCGAGAAGGAAATTTCACACCATTAGCTCCAATAGGAGCTCGTCGATACTTTACAGGTACGATTCTGCGACGAATCGACGACATGTCGCCACCGCCACGACAATGCCAGTGCCTACCCGTACTTATCCCTGTTCCTGAAAACCATCTACATACGCCAACCTTGCCACACTATCCGTTTTTTGCCTTCGCGTAAGATTTCGCGGTCGGTCGTTGGGGCGGAAATAATGTCACACGTTGGTCGTGGAGAACGAGCCAAGCAGAAAATGCGGCAAGCGCAACCTCTCCTTTCGAGACACCAGACAGGGCTATGTGTGGTCATTGCTGTGTGCTCGTACTGTTACACCGATACAACCAGGCGCGCCGTGCTGCGGTGGAGGGAATACTTTTGCGCCCAACATGTTCCGACTCACGGGGCTCCTCACACGGAGGAAGTGCCCAAAATATTTACCTCGTATCTGATATCTGGTGTAAATGGTTTCGAACACGTCAGCTGCGAGCTCGACCGGTTGAGTGGTCGATACTCAGTGTTTTTCAAGTTGTGTGATACCTCGGCCGCGCGTTTTTTACATGCTCGAATTTGCAATCCTAATCCTTGCGATCTTTGTCAGCACAGGTTTTAGGTATGTATGACACAATCAGTTCCACGTTCTGTCAGACAAGATAAATGTCAACCAAATCAACAACGAATACCTGGTGCTTCGGACCACAGTGCAGTACACCGTTTTTCTCACCGAGTTGTATCTGCAAGGACTGAAGCGCCGCTTGAAACATGTGTGCCTTTTCGGCGTCTGATAAAGGTGCCCCATCTTCCGCACCTTCACCTGCCAGTGCGACAATTTAAACGTCGCGCAAGGGCGCACGTTGCAGTATTGCCGAAGCACAGCAGTACGCCTAATATACACTGGTACCAGGTACCTGGACCTGGTACCAGGTACCTGTAGAAATCATGAATGTGGGTGTATCAACTCCACACCAGACCAGAGGTCTACGGGAAGCCCAGAAGGCGATCAAGTATGGGTGGGACCTGCCCGGCCGGGGCAGGGGGCCTCACCCAATCCAAAAATACATTAAAATGATCGGCGGCAAAGTAAAATGATACAGCAGCAGTACCAGGTGTTGTTTCAATTGACGATGGACGATCTGCTGTCTGCAGACGATTATAATGCAGGAATGGGTGTGCTTACGTACGACAGCTCGCTCGGTGTCGGAAGCACGGGGCGTTCCCACTCTAGATGCATCAGTATACGGCTTCGCATGTCTACCACGGCGGCTTCGTGTGTCGACAAGACAAGACAAACAGCGACAAGGTCGAATGGAAGGGGATGCGCGATAGCGTAGCATAGCGTAGCATAGCGTAGCGTAGCGTAGCGTAGCATAGCATAGCATAGCGTAGCGTAGCACAGCGTAGCACAGCGTAGCACAGCGTAGCGTAGCGTAGCATTGCGTAGCATTGCGTGGCATACCGTAGCATATCGTGGCATAGCGTTGCATAGCGTAGCAAACCGTGGCACACCGTAACACACCGTCGCACAGCGTCGCACAACGTAGCGTAGCGTAGCGGAGCATAGCGTAGCATCGCGTAGCATCGCGTGGCATAGCATAGCACAGCGTAGCATATCGTAAGCGGGTAAGATCCAAACAACGACTACAAGCCCGATTTTTACCGCAATAGACAGCCGCGCAGTGTTGACTATCGGAAGCTAATCTATCTATCGTCGGTACATCTCGCCTGCTTTGCTCTTCTTGTCGCCCTTCTTCCCTCCCTTCTTCTTCGGCCCCATGCTACTACCATGCGAATCCTATCCCAACTGCCACTCGTAGTCGTACGTAAGGCAATGTGTGTCGCGCGTTCTGCCGTTTCAACTACACCCCGTACCCCTCCTTACAATAATCAGCATTTTTTGTTGTGGAACTCCCATTTTGACAATGTGTTGACTTTTCAGTGATGGGTTGACAGGAGGAGAGGCTAGCAACAACACCCAGAGGCTAGCTGTTTGGGCGCAACGTGGCGACGGCGTTTCATCATGCTGAGCCAGATCAAGGAGTACTTCGAGGATCGAGGTGTGACACCGCGAAGCTGCACTCCAACTTGTCGGCCGAGTTCAAACAGTAGAGCTGGCCGTGTTCATTCATGGCATGCTGTAACCTATGATATTTATGGGCCGATATTTATACCTACAGCAGAGTGTATAGGACAGAGAGTACAGCAGCGCAGCAGCATCCTGCTGACCCTTTTCAAACGCTCGAGCAGAGCTATCAGCAGGATGTGTGTGCGGTGGTAGGAATGTAGGAACCGTCATCGCGGAATGCGGGGACCAGCGACTGTCGATTGCTCTGGAGGACGGAGGATGCAGGGCGGGTTCCTGGGCTCGTATACATGGTACCGCGCATCAAAATGACACCGTTCTGCTGGACTCCTGCGAGTGCTGCTGTTTCATGACGAAGAACATGAAATGAGTCTATTTTGATCCCGTCAGGTGCACTCGTAGGGGGTGTATAATGAAATACAGCAGCAGCAGCAGTACATGTTGGTGAAGTCGACACGTGGGTCGAGGAATGCACTGCTGTTTCGTCTGGTATTCGTACAGCACCTTACCAGTACGCAGCAGTACAACAGGCAGGATGACACTACAGGACAGCAAGAAAAACCCGTTTCTTCCTGTGCTGTTATTGCCCATGTGGTACGAGTATCATAGGCATAGGACAGCCATTTGCATACATACACATAAAGCACCCATGCCTGGTGGTCTAGGCTGCAAGCACAGCATAGCAACACTCGGCACTCAGGCATCAAGCAGTCAGTGCATTCTAACATTCTAACGACAAATGACCGAACAAAGAACGAAGGGCACGGACATTGGGTGCGGCGGTCGGCACGTCTCCGTTGCCAGCAGACAGCAGGCCTTCCAGCAAGGCGCTTGTTCTGTGTTCGTACATCAGCGAGAAGCGCGCGTGTGCCTCGTTTCTTCTCTCAACAATACGTTTGATCTTGGGACACACGACGAAGCAATAGTTTCATTATTTCACAATTTCGAGGCCTACCGCACCGCATAATTAATACTGGTACCAGGTACCCTGGTAATCTCGCATTCGAATATATGGAACCAAAGATGGATACAGGTTGGGTTCGAAATATTGGAACAATATAGTCGATGTAAGGCTGCCCACCAGGGGATGGCAGTCTTCTAGCGGAAAGCCTCGGAGAAACCCACTTCGAAGTGGAAAGAGGAGGAGTAAAAGAAGCGGACCATCCCACCCTCCCAGCTTGAATATACTACTCGTACACCGTAACCAGAAATAACATGTAGTTATGTCATTGGCATCCGAGTTGTTACCCCCCCACGATAATCTAGCACGATGCTCGCAGGAGGGTGCTAATCCGGGGTGAGAGTCTCCGGCAACGGTTGGAGGCCTCATTCCAACCCAATATGATACTTACATAATAGGGTGTTGACGATTTCCAAACTCTATTGAGTTGGAAAAAATGTAAAACTATTAATAGTATTGAAACCGACGAATTTCATAGCCCGAGGCCAACCAACCCACGAAAAAAACAGGTGAGAAATTAAAAAAAATGTTGGAAAAAAAAACTAACCCAACTTTTCGCTAGTTTTTCGTGGGTTGGGTTGGCCATGGATTGTGATTTCGACGGTGTCAATAATACTGCTATATGTTTCCTACCCAACTCCTACCCAACCAAAGTTGGTACATCGCAAACACGCTAATGGCAGAATACATCAGTAATCAGCATGATATAAAGTATGGAATATGCCGAAGTTTTTTATGTTTGTGTTCCGGTGTTTTTCCCTGGAAGGCCTGTAGAAAAGGCGTTGGTCTGGACTACCTGGTATTAGTGTTGGATATCGAAACGAAAAACGTTTCGGTACGATAAGGCCAAAAAAAAATCGATAACGATAACGATAACGACAGTTATCGTCATCGAATCGAAACACCAATAAGTCGATACACGATAACGATAACGATAATGGAGGCGAGAACCGACGCACAAAGCCCACACGAGAGCCCACGTACACGCCCATCTTCATGTTTTTTTTTTTTTTCACCGTCATCAACACGAGAACCTGTACGACTATTCGCGTCTCGAGCCCAACGTCTCGATCACGACTTAAGTAGGTCCTGCCGTGCTACGGCTTCACGGCCAAGTGTACCATGTTCCATGTGCCCATGCCTCTTGTTTTCAGTATTGTTATTCCATTACTTCGAAGTATATAGTTTTCGAGAGTCCGTTATACTTGGTAGTAGACAGCAGCTAGGGTTTAGAGTTTTTCACGTATGACGGGGGAACATAGTAATCAGGACCAAATAAGGTTAGTATGACAGTATGAATGCGACTGCAGAGATACAGCAGCAGGCAGCAGTATATGTGCTGCGGTATGCGTTACGAATATCAGACCGGTACCACCATGTACCTGGTATGATGCTATCGGGCATGAATCTACGAGAATGACACTGAATCCTACCCGGTAATACTGATGCATTCTGCCATTGTATAAGTATTGGGTTGGAACGAGGCCTCCAGCCGTTGCTGGTGATATATCACCCATACTTTCTGTCGTTTGCTGCCACTACGCTGATTGTTGTTCTTATCACCTACTGTAGCATGTCTGGGGGCTCGTGTGGCTCGCGCCCTTGTTCCTTCCGGGCCTCCATACCCATGCTTTACGCTGAAGGCTACAGTACCTTAGGAACATTTTTTTGTGAGACAGCTGCATGCTTGGTATAGGCTTTCGAACTCTGGCCTGTGGGCAACCCGTTCGCGTCCATGCACGCTAGTTCGCGACCCTTCCGCTTCCTTTCCTCTCCATGATGGAATGAAATTGTCCCGATATACCTCTGACCTACCCCGGCGTACTTCCAACTAACCAGTGGCTCGGTGCCCGCTACCGCAATATCCCCAAGTGAAGCGCTTACGGCTCCTCCCACTCAGAAGGAATGCATGTTGTATATCTAGCGTGTTGGCATCTGGGGGTGAGACTGCGGGCCGCAGATAATCTTGATAATACATCACTGCTACTACTACACAAACAATTCATAGACCGAGAAGGGAGATTTTCTTAGTGTTATGTCACAGTGTTTTGGTGGCTCGCTTTGGCGAGAAGGCAGTTTTCGGGAGTCGTGTGTTGGTGGGACCTAAATCACAGTGTTCTGGTGGCTCGCTTTGGCGAGAAGGCAGTTTTTGGGAGTCGTGTGTTGGTGGGACCTAAATCACAGTGTTCCAGGTATGTTTTACGCGTGATACTGCGTGATATGGGATTGCATGCATGTCACAGGTCACATCGTATGCACAGAGATATGATGCAGTATGTATTGCATACCCTAATTATACTTAGAGTAGAAGTACAAAATACTTTATACCCTTATTATACCTGGAGTAGAAGAAGTACCAACGGCCAAAATACTGTCAGTACGTAGTATAATGCCACCTACCCGGTAACGGGTCACAGCAGTAAATCATTGTTTTGGCGGAGAGGAGCACCGGCACCAGCACGACCAAAACACTGCCTGTGCTTTCTGCCCGCTCCCACAGCACATACATACACGCCTCCCACAGAGGGCCTCCTCGGCTAAACGAGCCACCAAAGAGTAGTAGTAGCAGCAGCAGCAGCAACAACAGCAACGAAGCAGTTCGTAGCAGCAACAGGTAGGATCAGCAGCAGCAGCAGCAACAACAGCAACGAAGCAGTTCGTAGCAGCAACAGGTAGGATCAGCAGCAGCAGCAGCAAGATCGTACAGCCTAGTAGCAGCAGCTTATCGCGAAAGGGATGTACCAAAAGACTTGTTATCACGCCACACCACTCCCACAAAGTGCCGTATCGACAGTATAGCACGGCAGATAGCACTGCAGCAGTGCACTATAGGCATGGTCAGTGCGGGTGAGCCTATAACAGCACAGCAACACAGACAGAGCCATGACTATCGTAAAGAGACACAACCCATACGAAACATGCAGCAGTGCACTATAGGCATGGTCAATGCCATACGGGTGAGCCTATAACAGCACAGCAACACAGACAGCGCCATGACATATCGTAACGAGACACAACCCATACCACACATACACTGCGCTCCTCGAATAGACACACACACATGGTCCCAACACACACAGGCCCGCACCAGAATGGCAGCGCAATAAACATAACACACGTCAGCAGCCCAGCGGATAGCAGCTCTACCCACATAATGCTCAGCAGCACGGCTTGCAGCAACACAACAGGCTGGCTTGCAGCAACACAGCACCCGTGCACTGCACACGGCAGCACGCAGCAGCTGGATTGCCCTTGCGAGCAACTCGCGAGCAAATCGCGCTCAACTCGCAAGTTGGCAGAATGTACGCACGATGCCGAGCCGAAGAGGGTGTATTTCCTATATATTCCGCC
>JAYJMJ010145527.1:0-17443 GCA_036873875.1 Laminaria ephemera
GATGCGTCCGATGACTTCTTCGTAGTCCAATTCTTCCTGTCCGCAGCGACCGAAAATTGTGCCTGAGTCGCGTTCGATGATGAACTCGATATCGGCTTCTTCGCCAAAGTGTTTCCGCGCAGCAGATACCAACGCCGATTCAATCGCGACAAAAACAATCTCCTTGGGGATGTTTTTCTCGCGATGAAGGGAATCAACAATTCGCAATACTTCGCTGGCATTCATATTTCGTTATCTTTCACCAAATTTTTGCCCGTTTCCGGGTCGAACCAAACCACTCGCTGCGGCTCAACAAACAGCTTGACCTCGTCTCCAACTTGAAGACTCGTGTCCGCATCATGCCGAACCAGGATCTCAGCTTCTGCTTGGTTCATACTTTCCAAATTGTCATCTTTACCAACAGATGCACCCAACAAAGTGAATTCGCCGAGCCGATCAACCTGAGTCAATCTGGCACTAAAAGATCCGGTTTGATCCGAAACTTTCACGTCGTGAGCCCGAAAGCCCAACACGACGTTGCGCGAAACACTGCTGGACGCCTCGCCACGATTGAGACCGGTTTTCACCGACTCAAAACAGGACAAGCCCGCGACCAACTCGGCTTCAACACCACCGAAATGCTGTTGAAATCGAATCCTCTGATCTGTTTGCGTAACTGTTCCCTGACAAAGATTCATTGGCACACTGCCAAAGAACTTTGCAACGAACAGATTGGCAGGCTGCTGGTAAACTTCCAGCGGCTTGCCAATTTGCAACACCCTTCCTTCATTCATCACGGCGATCCGATCACCGAGCGTCATCGCTTCGACTTGATCATGCGTTACATAGATCATCGTCGTCTGCAAATCACTGTGTAGCTGCTTGAGCTGGCGACGCATTTGAAGCCGAAGATTTGCGTCAAGGTTCGAAAGCGGTTCATCCAACAAAAATGCCGCCGGTTCCCGCACAATCGCACGCCCTAAAGCGACACGCTGTCGTTCACCGCCGGACAACTGATGCGGCTTCCTGTTGAGCAAATGTTCAATGCCCAAACTCAAAGCCGCTTGCCGAACCTTAATGTCAATCTCGTGATGCAGCCGAGCAAGCTCCGCCGCACGTCGAGGTTGAAAAATCTTTCTTAAACCACGAGCAAGTACCCCGCCGCCAAAAATTCCAATTCCACTTCGCAAACTCAAACCGAACTTCAAATTCTCGTAAACCGACATTTGCGGATACAAGGCAAAGTTCTGAAATACCATCGCGATGTCGCGGTCCTTGGGAGCAACGTGATTGACCACGCTGTTTCCAATTTTCACTTCACCCGAAGTACTCGTTTCCAATCCCGCGATCAGCCTTAAGGTGGTGGACTTTCCACAACCGCTAGGACCAACAAGGACAAAAAACTCTCGATCACCGATTTCAAGACTAACTTGATCAACGGCAACAGTGTCTGAACCTGGAAATCGTTTTGACACATTTTCCAGAAACACGTTCGCCATCAGCTAAATCACCGTGGCTGGTTGTTGCCAATCAAGCGTAGTCGCGGCGCGTCCTGCAATCGTCGGAAGGTCCCAACGTGCGCACGAATCGCCTCAAAAATCGAACAATCGATGGTTTCAGGATACAGACAACCCCTATTTTAGTCAACGGAACAAACCCCAGAACTACTCAGAGAATCGACAGTTTGAAGGCTAGGGAATGCTCCAGAATCAAGACCTAGCGGCTCACGAGGCTCCGGCCGTATTAGCGGGCGTGAGTGAAGATACCGTTGTTTTCTTCGGCTATTGTGCGCATCGTCTCGCGACCGAAGTTGGAACCCAGCAGAACCGTATGGATCGGGGTCAGTCGTTTGAGCCCATCTGGCCCTCTTCTAGCCACATTCCAAAATCGCAGGTCAAACATCGTATTATCCCGCAATTCTCCATCAGAGAGGAAGTAAATCGCATCTGGCTTTTTCTTCAAAGCAAGCCGAACAGAGTCACCTGGGCGGGTCCCTGCAAAAGGCGTCGCGTCGCCAAGCCACTCGCCAATCCTAAGTTTATTCTCCTCGGTGGCTGGGACCAGCTTTTGACTCGAAGCCCCTCCAAACATGACATAGTTGCGATCGTTATACAGAAGCACTAGAAATTTCTGGTCGCTGTCCAATTGCTCCAGCGTTCCCAACAACTCTTTAATCGCCCGCTGCCAGCGATACTCTGCGGACATGCTGCTGGAGCAGTCAATCACAAAGACAAAGTCTGACCCATACGCCTTGGTTCCAAAAAACTCAACGGCTTCGGACGGATCGTGCGGACCGGCGTCGCTGCCAATCATGGCCTTGGACGAAAACTCGGGCAAACCAGTAACAGCAAAAGGATCGGCCGTATCGTAAAGATCTGGCAATTCCGCTTGCTCTCCCAAATCTACTGACGGAAGTTCGGACTCGAAATCTTCGTCTGATTCAAACGACTCGAGCGATTCTTCCAATTCCGGATCCTCGAACGTAACCTCCATCAACGAATGGTCATTGGGACTAGACGTCTGAGAAAGCTCAAGAAAAATCGGGCCTTTCTGTTGGGCAACATAGGTGCAAGTCGCCAAAATCAACAACATGCCCAGATGGATGATGAAGCTCACCAACCAGCTTGGCAACGTCATGATCGCGGTCAGCAAAGTGCGGCTCGGATCCCATGATGACTTATCCGTTGGCATTCCAAAGTCCAACGTCATATTGCCCGATGCAAGGCCGGCCAAAGGGTCGTTTGAATTAGCTAGACTCTCATCCCGGCTTGAATCATTCCGGCGTCGAGAGTGAGAACGCGGGTCAATGCGCACAGGGGCAAAGACTTCCAACTTTGGAAGCGCATTGATCACCGGCCCGTTGTCATCCATCCCATCCCTTTCCTCACGCTGCTCGCCGAGCCGCCAAGCTCAGTTCGCCAATTCTCATTCCCATATAAGGATTATCGGCTGCAAAGTGGGTTATTCAACTCAAAACGTTGGGTTTGAGTTGATTCTTGCTCCAGTTGTTTGGCAATCTCGACTTCTGGAGCGATAAACTCAATCAGACTGAACTGGACTTTTAGCTTGCCATTGCTTGAAAAACCGGACTTTGAGCTAGCGGGGTTCGTATTGCCGCGAGGCTGCCGTTCTTCCTATACTCCGCCGCTCGAAAAGATCGTGTTAGACAACTTTACAGGTCAAGAAGCGTGCCTCAGGAGACTGCAATGCAGACAGCAAGCCCCAGACAATTGTTGACCCTTATATTAACTGTTGCCGCGTCGTTGATTATTTCTCAGGATTGGCAACAAGCCTGCCACGCCCAGTCAACGTCGGTTGAATCTCGGCAAACTCCGGCTCCTTGGCGACCTTCGTTTGGGCAGATCAATCGCCAAGCCGCCGAGTCTTCAAGCAAACCTTCGTTCGACCTTTCGCGTCCTGACCAACCTCAGTCCGATCGAAATAGCGCCGACAGCGGAAATCTGAACCGACCAACCAACCCACAATCCGCGTTAACTCAAAACGACCAAAGCCGCGACGACCGGCAACCCGAGTCCGGGGCTTCAGCCGACAGAGCACCCAATTTAAATACTGCAGCGGCCGATAAAGATGATCGGTTTGGGCCCTCAATTGGCCCTGGCATCACTCGCGTCACCAAGACAATGGACAAGCTTCCCAATGCAGCAGGGCAAGTCTGGCGCGAGTACGACATCACGCCCTACACTTCAAAAATCACGACTTCTCAGGATCCTCAGAAAGCAATCACCGAGTGGATCCTTCGGGAAACTGGCACCGAAATGTGGTTCGGAGAGCCGCTAGGCATCCTCCACGCCGACAAAGAACACATCTGCGTTTACCACACTCCCGAGATTCATCGGGTCGTTAAAGACATCGTCGATCGGTTCGTCCGAACGCGTGCCCAAGTCCAAAACATCGACGTTAATTTGGTCACGGTTGAGAATCCGAACTGGCGATCCCAGTCTTATACGATGCTTCAGCCGATCGCGGTTAAGTCGCCAGGCGTTGAGGCCTGGATGGTTTCCAAAGAAAACGCGGCGATCCTATTGAGCCAGATCAGTCGGCGAGGCGACTTCAAGCAACATTCCGGCGGGCGGCTTACCAATCACGACGGTCAATCGTTCGTGTTGGAAAAAACTCAACCAGTCCAGTTTGTCCGAAGCCTCCAATGGGTTCCCAATCAAGTTCCCAACTACCAACCGCTGCTAACCAGCCTGGACGAAGGATACCGACTCTCGATCAGCTCCCTTTCTTCGCTGGACAACAATTCGATCGAAGCCGTGGTCAAATGCGATGTCGATCAGGTCGAACGGCTATCAACAGTCAAAGTCAACGTTCCCGGAGCCAACGGGGGAGCTGAGGTGATGAACTTGCAAATCCCTCAACTTGTCAGCTGGCGATTGCATGAACGATTCAGCTGGCCCAACGACCAAGTATTGCTGCTCAGCTGCGGCGTGGTGGCGACTCCAGACCCAGATTCAGGCGGCGGGCTTCGCTTACCTGGTCGAGCTAAAAAATCCAAGCGAGCCGACGCCCTGCTATTCATTGAGTATCGTGGCCCTGCTTCAGGACCGGCGATCGGGGCGAGAGCACCACAAACCGCTCAAAATCGGCTTGCTCCGGTGTCGAATACCCGGCGGTAGCCCTCGCAGGCTGACACGGCTGACCGCCTGAAAAAGTCGGCTCGACTCTAAATGACTCTCACGTAGAATGAGAGTTCTAAACTTTTAACCGTTACTCCCATTTGCTTGCGTTCCATGTCTCATTCAGATCGTCGTGTTGTCATTACTGGAATGGGTTTGATCAGCCCTCTTGGGCATAGCCCTGAAGATCTGTGGCATGCTCTGGAGAACGGCCAGAGTGGTGTTAAGACTCTTTCCGCAATTCCGACCGATCATTTCCCCTCTGACTTTGGTGGAGAGTGTACCGAATTCACCGGTAACATTTCCAACTTTGGCCCGCTCGAGAAAAAGCTCCAACGCAGTATCAAAAAAGCACTTAGGCTGATGTGCCGTGAGATACAACTGGGCGTCGCGGCGGCTCAACTGGCGATCAACGATTCCGGCCTGGGGCCGGGAAGTTTCGATCCGACTCGGTTCGGAACGCTATTCGGCAGCGACTACATCATCACTTCGCCGTTGGACTTCATCCAGGGAATTCAAAACTGCGTTGAACCTTCTGGCGAATTCAACTTTCAAAACTGGGGCGAAGAAGGCATCCCCAAAGTCGAACCGTTGTGGTTGCTTAAGTATCTTCCCAATATGCCCGCCAGTCACGTCGCGATCTTCAACGACCTTAGAGGGCCAAGCAATTCACTAACCGTTCGAGAAGCGTCGGCCAATCTATCGGTCGCCGAAGCAGCAACGATCATCCAACGCGGTTCGGCTGACATCATGCTTTCCGGATCAACCGGTTCACGAATTCATCCTTTGCGAACAGTTCATCTGGCGCTCCAGGAACAATTGGCCGACCGCCACACCGAAGCCGCCGGCGGCGATCCCACCAAGGCATGCCGTCCGTTCGACAAAAGTCGATCAGGAATGGTTTTGGGCGAAGGCGCTGGCGTGGTGATCTTGGAGGAACTTTCCTCGGCTCAAAAACGGGGAGCCAAGATTCTTGGGGAAGTCATCGGCTACGGTTCGTCATCGGTTGCCAGCCGGCAAGGCGTGGGCGACTATCAGACGGCCTTTTCAAACGTCTTAAAAGGAGCCTTGGAAACATCTGGCCTCAAACCATCTGAAGTCGGCCATGTCCACGCACACGGACTCGGCTCGCCCAAATGCGATCGCGAAGAAGCCGCCGCGATCCAAGCGATCATGGGGCAGACTCCAGTCACAGCCGCCAAAAGCTATATGGGAAATCTTGGCGGCGGCAGCGGCATGATTGAGATGATTTCTAGTCTGTTGGCGATTCAAAACGATTCTCTGTTCCCTGTTTTGAATTGTGATTCTCTTGATGACGACTGTCCGATTTCTGTGGTTCGTGACAACGGGGTATCACCTGGAAAATCGTTTATCAGCACCAACATCACGCCTCAGGGCCAAGCGAGCTCGATCGCAATTCGGGAATTCGCCGAGTAGGTTCCAGTTGGTTACGTTGATCGACTCTCCGAGTCGGTTTTCACGCCCCATGTTGTGAGCGGAACCCATGTTGTGAGCGGGGCCCATGTTGTGAGCGGGGCCCATGTTGTGAGCGGGTCTCCCGACCCGATCACAAACGCCGACCGAAGGTCTTCCCGAATCAGGACCGACTCACAAACGCCGCCCCCGGAACCAAGACCGACTCTCAATTCAGGGAGAGAGAAAGCATTAGATTAATTGCGTTCCGCTGGCGCCTGCGGTCAACAATTGTGGAACGGTCGGAGACCACTCCACAACCTGTGATTTTCGATAGTCGCCTTTCGCTCCGCGAAAGTAGCGTGCACAAACGTTCTTTCGCGGAGCGAAAGGCGACACTGTTTTTCGTCCTGGCAAGATCACTGCAGCGTCTTTTTGAAGCGGCCATCCATTTAGCCCACCGGACAGCCGTAAGGTCTGTCGCACTTCTGCGGGTCGTCCGGCTTCGATGTTCCGTTTTCTCAACACATCGATAAGCCATTTTCGTGTTCGCTGTCACTACGAGTAAAGAATCCTAAGCCCGTATGTTTCGCGGTGTTTTAAGGGAGATTCAGCACATAGACGCGTTTACCGTGACGTAGAGTTCGAGACATTGCTTTCGCAACCAGCCTTACCGACACAGTATATCGATGCTTGAAAACAACCCTAGAAAACAAATTCGTCACGCGGAAAAAGTTCCGCGACTGTTGATGAAGACGATCGATGCGATTGCAATCGTACTCGGTTTAGCCACATTGATTACCTGGCTACCGCAAGTAAACAGCAAGTCGACGATCGTGATCAGCTTGGTCGCAATCGGCGTCTTTCACTTGTGGGCCGAAGTGGTTGGCGTATTTAGAAACTGGCGCGGAATCAAATTCGCTCGCGAAGCGACCTGCACAATGATTGCCTGGGTTCTGACCTTCGGATTCTTGTGCGGACTGGGATACTTCAGTTTGTACTCGACCGAACTGACAGCGCCATGCCTTGTCATTTGGTTTGGATTGACTTCGACATTCTCGCTGGCATTTCGAATGCTCTACCGCTCATACTGCCGCTGGTCTCAAGACAAAGGCATCAACACTCGGAATTTTGCCGTCATTGGCATCAACGATCTGGGGATTCACCTGGTCAAGAATATCAATTCGGCTCCGGACCTTGGTTTGAAATTCACCGGTTTCTATGATGACCGCCCTGGCAACCGAATTTCTGAGCTTCCCGCTGAGATGTCGACCAACTTGGGCAAGATCTCATCGGTTATCGAGGACGCCAAGAACGGCGATGTACAAGTCGTCTTCATCGTCCTTCCAATGCGAGCCGAAAAACGTATTCGCGGCGTGATTCAAGAACTGACCGACACGACGGCTTCAGTTTACATCGTTCCTGATCTGTTCGTATTCCAACTACTCAATTCTCGCTGGACCGACATTCAAGGCCTACCTGTGGTCAGCGTCTTCGAGAACCCATTTTATGGCGTCGATGGTGCGCTAAAACGCTGCGTCGATATCGTCCTCGCAACAGCTGCTCTGGTCGCCCTCGCAATTCCAATGGCTTTGATCGCGTTGGCAGTCAAGTTGACTTCCAAAGGTCCGGCATTGTTCCGTCAGAAAAGATATGGTCTCGACGGAAAAGAGATCTTTGTCTGGAAGTTTCGCAGTATGTCGGTTCAAGAAAACGGAGCCGAAGTCAAACAAGCCACTAAGAACGATTCGCGAATCACACCGATCGGTAGCTTCCTACGAAAATCTTCTCTGGACGAGCTTCCGCAGATTATCAATGTGCTGACCGGTCGCATGTCGTTGGTCGGTCCTCGGCCACACGCCAATGCTCACAATGAGTTCTACCGTGGTCAAATCGAAGGCTACATGCTTCGTCACAAAGTTAAACCGGGAATCACCGGACTTGCCCAAGTCAACGGATGTCGCGGTGAAACCGAAACGCTCGACAAGATGGAAAACCGTGTGAAGTTTGACCACCAGTACATTCGAGAGTGGTCGATCTGGCTTGATTTGAAAATCATGCTACAGACCTTCACCGTCGTCTTTTCTAGACAGAACGCTTACTAGCTAAGCCGACAAGCAAGATTGAGTAGCTTTGAAACGCTTAGAAAGTCTCTTTCTTAGAGCCACTCTGGCTTTTAACAGGCATCGCAAAGTTGGCGATGGAGTCGCTGAGCTTGCGGATCTGATCGGGCACCGGAACGACCGAACTGTCGTCGCTTAACGGTGGCTTGACCGTATTGGCAACGCGTTCTTTGATAAACGGGTTAACCGACGGGCCAGTCGAAACGGCTGGCGGTTGGGATGCCTTAGCCTTGGCTCCGACGGTTTCTTGATCAGGGCTTACTCGCTTGAACTCATCGCCGTCAGCCTGTCGAGCAAGATCAACTGGCCGGATGTTGGCCGAACGAGGTTTGATCTGCGCACCACGCTTTGGTGGTGCTTTCGGTGAGTCTGATTCAAGCTGTTGAGTTGCCAACGCCGCGGCCGAACCACCACCAATCGCTTTGGCTAAAGTGTCCAATTGGATCGTCTGAGACTCCGATCGGGACGGACTTTTGAGTTCGCCTTCGAAGGCCTCGTCAACCATCTTGTTGATCGCGCCAGATTGCTCATCCGGATTGACGTCAGGAATCTCAACTTGGGAAGTCACGTTTTTGTCTAAGGCAGACAGAGTTGCTGCTGCGCCAACAAGGGCAGAAGGAACCACCGGCTGAGAGGTCTTACGAAGGGGATTGCTGCTCGCCGGTACAATCTTGGCGCCCGTGGCGACCTTGGCCTTTGAGGTCTCGATTTCTTTTCTGGAGAAAGGATTCGCTGGCTTAGGTTTAGCTGCCGAAGGCTCAGGTATTGAATGGGACTCAACGCTTGGTGTTTCAACTGGTTCAGGCGCTGCCCCAAGTGCCGCCCCAGGTTTCTTGAGATCCTTTGCCCTGTTTAAACGACCGTCGATGATCTTCTGCGATTCAATCTCAGCCGTTTTTTCTTCGGCGGCGGTTCTCTTATCCTTGGGTTTCAATTTCATCAGATCTCGGAGCACATCGGTTGATGCCGCAAGCCCCGAACGGGCTTTGGCCAATCCGATATCCGCCAAGGCTGGCCCAGCTGGATCATGAGTTGGAATTGGATCGTGATTTGGCCCTAGATTATTCGGAGACTGAGATTGAGGAGATCTAGATCCTTGCCTGGCAACGGGGTCAGACGGAGGAGGGGCAAGCAGCATTACCAATCCCATTCCTAGCATCAGCCCACCAAGACCACCGCACAGGATGATTGCTTTGTTGCCCAATCCGTCAGGGCGAGTGGAAACCTGAACCTCGTCAACCTTGGTCAACAAGCCAGTATTTTCGGATGAACCCAAGCCGTGAATCTCAGACAAATTCGATTGGGCGTTGTTAAGTGTTTCCGTTCGTTTTTTAATGTCAGCGAACAGAGTGATACTGTCGGCCCGTTTCTCACTCAGTGCAACCAACCGTTTTTTCAAGTTCACGATATCGGCATCAAGACGATCGAGTTTGGCAGTTTTGATGCCCAGCTGCTCTGTTGTGTCCGACTCCGCATTATCGAGTTCGAGTCGGATTTGATCTCGCATCACAATGATTCCATCGCGAGCGCTGACGACCGCGGGATGCACATTTGTGTACCGCCCTGAAAGTAGCGCGTAGGCACCCTTCTGCTGGACTATTTCTCGCTTCAGGGCGTCCAAGGCAGGCTGACGCCCAGACAGGTCGCTTGAAATATTAACAATGGCCTCGGGGTTTTGTTTTGCTGTCTTCAAACTTTGAAGCATTCCAAAGGTTCGATCGACTTCTGACTGAACAACACGTCTCTCAAGATTCAGCTGTGCAATTTCCCTCGAAATTGGATCGTCTCGAAACGCCGACTCGCCCATCGCGACCATGCCGCCGGCATCCTGACCTAACTGCTGGTCCATCTTCCGAAGTTTTACCTTGGTGGCTTCCAACGCCTCTTCGGCCGCGTCACATGTCTGCTGGATCTCGGCTTCCATACTTTGGAATTTTTGATGACGAACTTCACTCACTTTGGAGATAATTTCGCCAATCAGAATCTCGGTAAGTTCCTTGGCTCGAACTCGTGAACCGCTTTTTGTATTAAGAATGATGACTTCGGTTTGTCCGAACTCGGCACCGTTGGGAGCACTGAATGAAATAGAACCCTGCATTTGCTCGATGACTTCTTCGCTGGGATAATCACCGCCGCCAAGCCCAAGAAACCCCGTGGACGGTGGACCAAGCTGTTGAAGCGTATTTCTGATTACTTGCGGCTTACGAGCGATCTCAAAGATGGTCTCTTGCGCCGACTTCATCGTATCAAGCGACTCAAATTGGCCCGGCTTGAACGATTGACCAAGCAGATCGTCACGAACAATTAAGGACTGCTTCGCCGACCAGGTTTCGCTTCGCAGAGCAAACGCATAAACCGCCGCCAAGAGCATTCCAAGAATCATTGGAAGAATCCAAAGCAGCTTGTACTTATTCAGCGTCGAAAGAATATGGCTAATTCGATTCGACGGAGATGCGGAAGATGAATTCATTGAAAGGAGTTGCCAAGTATCTATTGCTCGAAACGAAGTTAAGTATGTTCAAAGCTGAGGATCAGAATCATAACCAGCCCACATTTCTTGCAAACGTGAGCCTATGCATTCTCTTGTTTCGTGGTTCCGGCGCTATAGATCTAGGGTTTTTAAAGAATCACTCCGTGAATCAGAACTAATTGGCTCAACAGGCATCACAACCAGACCCGATTAACCAGCCTGAAAAGTCAGCCAAATCCAGAGACGTTACCGCGACAGAGCAAATGAGAATCTGCTCCCGTCCTATTGCTGAATCTCAATTCGAACGCCGCCGATCAACCCACCTGCTTGGCCAGTTCTTTGGGCGCGGTCTGAATCAGCGGCCACTTCAATTTCGACCCGAAGTACGTTTGAGAGTTCCAGTAGGTGACCTATCTCAACGCGCAGATGAGATGAATCAGTCTGGCCTAAGGCTGATTCGCCTAAGGAGAGTTTGCCCAAAGTCAAATTTCCCAGCGGCTGGTCGTTCAGAAAGACTTCGCCACGATAATCGACTTGCTCGACGACCAGTCGGACGGATTGGTTGGGCTCAAGCCCAGTCGGCCGATTGAAGTTGCGGCGGTAGGCGACGCGGCCACAGAAGTCCGAGCCAAGCCAGTCGCTCCAGTCGGAAGGAACTTTAACTCGTCGCTCTTGATCCTCATCAGCGACTTTGGATTCGTCACCAAAAACAGCAAGGACCCTGGCAACCCAAGGTCCATGCAAACGAATCGTGTGAATTTCTGGAAGACTATTCAACGCTATTCAGGAACGTAACTTTGAATGATCGAGGATTGGTGAATTTGATCGGTATCTTTCTCGAACAAACGAGTCGAGATCTGAATCCCGCGAATCGGGTAAGGGTAGGGCGGTCGCGTTTCACGCTCAGCGTCATCGTCAGGAGCAGCCGTGCCACCAGTTACCGTGTCATTGATACCATTGGTGCCCTGATCTGCCCAAAGACCTCCATCAGTCGCATTATCCTGATCAATTCCATCATGTTCGTACAACGGAGTCCAAGTGTCGTATGTCCTAATCGCCAGCCCTGAAAAGCTTGGTTCACTTACGTTTGCAAGCTCAGAAAACCACTCTGTCGCAGTCACGCTAGTGAAAGGGGAGCCGTATCCCAGATCAACAAATGCGCCGGCATTGAGGGTCATCCCAGCCGAAGCCGTATCTGGGTCGTAACCCGCATCTCCCGGCTGGACAAGAATCGTGTCGGTTGACACGCCGGAATAATGCACAGTCGCGTTGGGAGAATAAACCCGAATGTCAAACCCGGCAACGTCGCTAAGCAACATGTCTTCACGATTTGGCTTAAGCATAGAAACTAGTCCGGTAGTTCCCGCAGTATTAAGCAAATTTGGAAAACCGTCGTTAGTCGCAAACGGGGCAAGCGTATGAGCAAACCGGTTTTTTCTGACCGCAAGATCCGCCAGCGTATTGGCGACGACATCGAATCCACCTGCGGAATTCAGAACCACCCGAACAGAAATGTCATTATTGGCGAAGTCATAACCAGTTACAGGATCATAAACAGCGCCCAGATTCACGAAAGTCATGGGGACGCCGCCCAAATTCAATACGCCGTTAACATTCAAATCTGGTCGGATCAGCAATGCACGCCGGTGAAGGCGAACCGAATCTTCCCTATCAACATCTAATAAGTTCGTAACGCCTGTCACAACATCAAGTGCACTTGGGACTAGGATACCAGAGCTTTCCGAATCACTTACAGTCGTGAAGTACCAGACTTCTGCAAGCGTTGATTCGATGACAGCGCCACTTACAGTCCCGCGAAACTTGCGACCGTCTGCACTTCGGACCGTCATTCCGATTGTGTCATCAATGTCACCTAGATAGTTTCGCTCTGGATCAAGTGCATAAACGCTGTCATTGGTGACTCCCTCAATGATCTCCACAAACCCACTAGGAGTCGTCGACTCAGTATAAGGTCGTGGATCGAGAGTCAGATTCGCCAAGTCGTTTCGCAACAGCTCTTCGGCTGAGCGAAGACGGTTGGCCATCTCCATCACACCGCGACCCATTTGCATTTTCTCACTTGCAAATCGAAACGCCGACATCATCGCACCCAAGACAATCAAAGTCATCGTCAGCGCGATCATGATTTCTATCAGCGTCAAACCGCGTTTGACGGCGAGCTTCTCAGATCGGTTTGGTGAAAATCGGGTTTGAGAAACGGTCATCAAAACTCCTTTGGCGGGATATTGGCAGCTTGAGTGCTATTTTCCACTAATGATTTGTTGATCTGAAAGTGGAAATGGGACTGCTGCTGAGACTTCAAGCGATCAAATGGGAGGGGATCGCAAGGCGAATCAAGTACCAATCTAAACGGGGAAAAGCAGTTCCATCTTACAAGTTCAGTATCAATTGTACACGTTATTTTGTGAGGCTGATTGTTGATACATCGTCAATTTCCCTCCATTGGGCCACAAAACCCCGTTATACGCTCACCTCGTCCAACCCTCGACAGCTTCAAACACCCCTCTTTTGGATCGCCAGCGACACACTGTTTCTGGACAGTTCATTAAAGTCCCAGATACGGCAGACTGCCCTCAATCGTCCTGTAGGTTAACTATCCGACCAACATCACCTCAGCCATCTCTTTTTCTGATTCTGATTCTTCCCGGAATTTAATGGCAAAGCTTTTGAGCCGTTTGGGCGCTAGCCCCGGTTTTAGCTGCATTAACCGTGGCGACGCCAAAATGGCTGGAGTTGCCTTGGACAAGCTATAAATGACTAAGTCCGGAGGAACCCTTTTTCTTTGCAGCAATATCGTGAAATCAATCGAAGGTACGGGAAGCCAGATGTGTTGATTTCACTCAAGTTTCCGGTGGAAAGTACGGTTTTGTTGTAGATAATGAAAGGCCTTAAAAAACCAAGCTCGACCAATCTCAACTGTCTTTCCGTAATAGGTACCTTTCGCAGGTATTAATGTGGGCCCTGAACTTATGAACTCTTTAAACCGCACAACCAGGTTAGTGGCAAAAACGTCAATTCGATTCCATTGGCCCTTAGCAACCGCAGTCCTATCGTTGCTATTGTTGATGGGAAGTTTCGGCATCGGGCAATCAGCATTTGGCGCCTCCAGAATCGCTGCGCCTCAAGACGATGCCAGCCAGCGAATATTTGAGACAGCCAGCCTAGCGCAAAACAACGACTCCTACGATTTCGCGATCAAAGAATGGGACAAGCTACTCACCCAACACCCAACCTCGGAACTCGTCCCTCGCGCCAACTACAACGCCGGCGTGTGCAGTTTGCAGCTTGGCCAATATGAAAAAGCGATTGGATATTTCCAAGCCGCCTCTCCTACGCTTGACGCCGAGTCCGGGCTTAAACCAAAAGCGAATCTGTTTCTTGGGTTCGCTCAATTTCGTCACGGCAAAGACCTCAAGCAAGACGAAGCTCAGCAACAACAAGCGACCACCCTCCTCAATACCGCCACTCAAACATTCACCAGCCTGATGACTTCCGACCCTCAGTTTGAAGAGATCGACCAAGCCTGTTTCTTTCAAGGTGGAGCATATGAAGAACTTGGCCGCGATCAGGACGCGGTTAAGTCGTACACGCAAATGCTGACTCACGCTAAACAAACATTTAAGTATGAAGGGCTCTTTGCGCTGGCCGATGCCGAAGCCAGACTCGGACAATATCCAAAAGCGTTAGAGCACTACAACGCTTTTCGCACAGCCGCCCAGGCTGAAGGCGGACACCCGATGCTCCAAGACGTTGATCTCGAAGTCGGTCGGACGCTGATTCGCTTGGCCGTCGCCGACGAGAAGAACAGCAGCCAGGAAACCGCCAACCAAAAACTCACGCAAGCCATCGAAATCCTCAGCCCGCTGTCTGCCAAAGACGTCGCCAGCCAAGAATCAGACGATGAGAAACTGGTAATCGAAGAAGCCAGATTCCAACAAGCGTTCTGCGAATCCCGACTCGGGCAATTCGAAAAGTCTGCTGACCTTTACGAGTCGATCGCCAACAACCCAGAATCACCTCGGGCTGCCCAGTCGCTTCTCAACGCCGGACGCAACTACATCAACGCAAGCCAAATCGACAAAGCAACCGTTGTACTTGAAAAATCAATCGCAACCGACTCGCAATACTCCGCCGACGCGGCCCATTGGTTGGCCGAAGAAATTTATCTCAAATCGGAACCTGCACAGGCTCAAAAAGCTTACGACGTTGCGACCAAGTGGATCGCCAAGATTTCTGAAGGCTCCGCAACTGCTGAAAACACGGGTGACGGTTCGGTAGCCCAGAGCTCAATGCTCGTTCCTCTGAAAATGGATCAAGCCAACGCCATCTACGCGATTCCCGATCGCCGCAAAGAATCAATCGCGTTGTATCAAGCGATCGTTGACCAACACGCCGATCATGCACTCGCGCCGCAGTCGTTGTACAACGCCGCGTTCGCTTCTTTGGAATCGGGAGACTACAAAACCGCCGTCCAACAATCGACCGCTTTCGAACAAGCATACTCCGACTCGGACTACCTGCCAGACACGCTTGAAATCAAAGCCGACGCGCTGATACTCAATGAACAACCCGAGCTCGCCGTCACCGTCTTCGATCAGCTAATCACCAAATACTCCGACAGCGAAAAAGCTCCGCTTTGGAAACTGGGCGCCGCTCGGTCGTTGTATGTTCAGAAGCAGTACCAACCGACGATCAACAAACTGCAGCCAATCGTTGACTCGCTCACCGATCCTGAAACCAAATCCGAAGCGCTACACTGGATCGGATCGAGTCAGTTTCAGCTAAAGGATTTCGCCAATGCTTCTGCTTCGCTTGCCAACAGCACCCTCTTAAATGACAAATGGCGGCGAGCTGACGAAACACTGTTGACGCTCTGCCAATCGCAAATGGCTAACGAGCAACTCGATTCCGGAAAGCAAACCGCTGCTGCGATGATCACGAAGTTTCCGAACTCTCCATTACTCAGCGATCTGTATTATCACTTGGGCCGGCAAGCCTACGATGCGAAACAGTTTGAAGAAGCGATCAAAAACTTCGACCAGATCAACCAGAAGTATGCCGACTCCCGTTTCGCGCCGTACGCACTTTATGATGCCGCCTGGAGCCAAATGGAACTCAAGAAGTTTGCCGAGTCTGAGAAACTGTTCTCCACGCTCATGACCAAGTTTCCTGAACACGAACTTGCGATCAAAGGCAAAGTCGGACGGGGCGCTTCGCTTCGCAAAACCGGCAACACCGAAGCTTCCATCGCGGAGTTGAAGGAATTCATCGCAGACGGCAAGCCAACGGGCCAAGCGTTGGCCAACGCACTCTTCGAAATCGGGCTTAACCAAGTCGAATTGAAAAAGTGGGACGACGCGATCAGCACTTTCAAGCAGTTGATCACTGATTTCCCAGATTCGCCAAAACTCGACCGGTTCTACTACGAACTTGCTTGGGCATACAATTCAAAATCGGAAAAAGCAAACGGGCTTGAGTACTTCACCAAACTCACAACAGAGAAACCAGAAAGTCCGCTGGCAGGTGAATCTAGTTTCCACGTAGGAACTGCGGCTTACGACGCCGGCAAATTTGCTGACGCGATCACAGCGTACACCAAGTGCGTCGACTCAAAAGCCGAAGGTCACGTGCGAGAGAAAGCGGCTTACAAACTTGCTTGGGCGAACTATAAACAGAATCAGTTTCAGCCTGCACTCGACGCCTTCACCTTACAAACAAACACCTTCCCCGAAGGCGATCTCTACACCGATGGCCTGTTCATGGTTGCCGAATCCCAGTTCCGCCTTAAGAATCACTCGGCCGCGTTGACCGCTTATCAAAAAGCCCAACCGATCATCAACGCTTCCACAACCGTTGAACCAAAAATCAAATGGCTCACGATACTGCACGGCTCACAAAGTGCAAACCAAGCCAAACAGTTTGACGCTGCGATCAAGCTAGCCTCTGGCATGGACGCTACCGAAGCTGACATCACTTACAAACAGGACGCTTGCTTGGAACTCGGCACTGCTCACGCAGCCCTGAACCAACCCGAACAAGCGATGGCGTTTTACCGTAAGGCTGCAGAGAATCTTGGACGAACCGGCGCTCGTGCTCGCTGCATGGTCGGCGACATACATTTCGCAAACAAAAGGTTTCAGGAAGCGGAGAACGAATTCAAATTGGTCTTCTTTGGTTTTGGCGGCCCTCAGGCGGCAGCAGACGTAAAACCGTGGCAAGCCTACGCGGTTTACGAAGCTGCTCGTTGCAGCTTCGTGCAAGTCGAAAGTGCTCCCGCAGCAGAGAAACAAAAATTGATTGCCGAATCAATTCGGCAGTTCGAATACCTGATCAAGAATTACCCCGACGACAAACTCGCACCCGAAGCCAAACGTCAACTTGAAACGCTTTCGAAACTGAAAACAAACTAGTGCAGTGTTCCAGCCAAAAGTTAGAGTTAGAGAATCTAGCCGTTTGGGCGCTAGCCCCGATTTTAGCTGCTCGAAATGTAGCCGATGGCTCACGACTCGGAGAGTCGAGTTACGTAACTCGACTCTCCGAGTCGTGAGAATCTAATACGCAAAGCCCAATTCAAAACACATCCTGCACACACATTTTACCTAACAACTACGACTCGAATCCCGAAGCCGCAAAATCACTTACAGTCAAACCAACTTAACATTTGCCTGCTAAAAATCGCTCTTCGAGTCGTAAACTGAAGCCACTACTCATATTTCCTGCTGTAGCTTTCAACTCATACTTCCAACGACTTGTCTTACTTGTCGACAGCTACTTAGAAACCGCTGAACTAAGATGGA